>PRKT01000593.1:61456-101456 GCA_003671525.1 Saccostrea glomerata | reverse complement strand
TAACCAGGTCAGCAATACAGTATAGGAGGCAGAGAGACCAAGTCCTAAAGCAACAGATTTATTTATTAAGGATATAGAGGCAAGGAGATACCTTTCTGACCAGACCAACCTTAAAACACTGTAGTTGAAAGTGTTAAACTTTAAATACAATAATAAGAAAGTTCCCACTGACCTGTGTCAACACTCTTGGACTTTCCTCTGTGTAAAATGATTTCCCCATTACTAGACAGATGTACTGTCAGCAGCCGAACTTCTTTGTCAGAGGGTAGGAATGGGGGGAGTGAAGAAGGGGATGGCTCATAGGACACCTCCTACAATTTAAAAAGCAAAATATAAAAGATTTATGACATCTTCTTAACTTAATTACACATTCCTTATCTTGCTAAAATCATAATGACAAAATTCTTCACCACAACAAATGCGAAATCCCCTAATTCAAATTCAGTCCATTAACTACTCACAATGTCAAATAATACTGGGGTTGTCTCAGCACAATCCTGTTTACCACTGACAGAAGCAGTTGGTTTCAGAACTTCAAGTCTCTTAGCTAGCCGTAAACGACTCTGTCTTTCTGCTTCTCTCTCTTCTCTCTGTTTTCTAATAACAGCATTAAAAAATGATTTTAGCTAAATTACATTATTTACAACAAACATATACGAGGGTTGTCCAAAAAGTTCGTGGACAATGACGTTTTTGTGAAAATAAATGCTTCTACATAAATCTGTTGTATTTCAAAATATTTCTTATGAAAAAACAAGTCAGAATGATTTAGATTTTATTGATGGAACGTAATATTTTTGTAAAAATCGGGGTCTTTAGAGGTCGCGGATAGTGCGCAAGGACCAAGGTTAAAATTATGTAAACTCTGATATAAAGAGTTCTGATTAAAATGATTATTTTCTATATAAAACAAGTCAAAAATTAATAAAAATTTTATGTAACACAAATAAAGAGGTTATTATCATTTTATGATATCTTAAATATCGCTTATTATATAGACAATGAAAATACACAAAGGAAACCTTAACAAGTACGTGTCAAAACTCGACAGAAAAAGTGACGTCGTACGTCGGCACGGGTCAGCGTCCGGTCAAAAAATTAAGTAATATAACGGTAGAAAAGATTTAAGAAACAAAATATTTATTAAAACAACTCAAATTATTGAAATATATTTATTGTATTGATTTGGGATTCGTATATACTATTTTTCAACAGTGTGTACAAATTTGAAGACACTACAAGAATTTAAAAACCCATGTAATTAACTGTAAATGGAGATTTCTATTCATGACGTTGTTATAAATCTAGCGTAGCGTCGGACTGGGCTGTTCAGTTTGGGTATACAAACTGTTAATTAAAGTTAATTTAGATGATGCTCGTAAATTTTTGTGCGTTGTGTTGGATTTTAAAAATTAAATAAATTATAACCTATACTTAAAAATTATTGCTAGCATTTTGAAGTGCGTTGCGCCTTAAAAAAGAAATGTAGTGTGTGACCATGAACACGTGTTAAGTCAAAATCTAAATGTTTGACGTTATAATGAAATTAGCATAATGTCAGACTGGTCCGTGCGCACAATCTGAGATCTTTGAAGACCCCGATTTTTACAAAAATATTAAGTTTCATCAATAAAAATTAAATCATTCTGACTTATTTTTTCATGAGAAATATTATGATATACAATAGATGCATACAGAACCACTTATTTTAACAAAAACGTCATTGTCCACGAACTTTTTGGACAACCCTCGTACATGTACATGTATGTATATTCATAATAAAACTCTTATGCTTTTTGGATCTATTTTGATCATGTAAAGTAGATATGGATTTTTTATATAATATCTATTGAAGACTAAATCAAACAATCCCCCTCTTCTGACAACCTACCTGGCTTCTTCAATCTTCCTCTGCCTCTCTCTCTCCTCCTCTCTGATCTTCCTCTCTTTCTCTATAGCCGCCTTCTGTTCTTCTGTCAACTCATCCTCAGGTTCTTCTGGTTTAACTTTGGCAGCGAGTCGGTTGTCCAGCTCTGCCAGATTAATTACTCTGTTTGGATGCTTGATTGGTTCTGACCTGTAAATCATAAATTACTAGTCAATTCAGAGAAAAATAATCTCAAACAACAGCCCAGTACTGATTACACTTTAGCAGTTATCACTAAAATAAACTTATGTCTCAGCTATGTGAGAAATATACCTTTCCAGTTTGGGTTTATTTGGCAGAATATCTGTGCTGACACCTCTAGAGGTTAGAGTCTGTTTCATCCGCTTCCTCTGTTCAAACCAGGCCTGCATATCATTCTCTGACTCACTGTCACTGCTACTCTCACTGCTAAAATAGAAAATCCAAAGTTATGTTTTATCAAATTTTTTATGCTGATATTCTTTCTAGATCAGGGCTCCAGATAAGGTGCGTATTTGCAGAAATACGCATGAAATTTTACAAAATACACATTGAAAATTAAAACAGAGAGTACAATTACGCATTAGCAATCATAGATACGCATTACACCACAAAAGTAATGCCTACAACAAGTTGAAGAATACAGGTACGACTTACTTAATGATACGAATTGAGGTTAACTCAGTGTTTGATTTTTCTCAAAAAGAAGTACAGATTTAAAAGCCTTTAAGTGACCAGGAATATTTTGGTAATGACGACGACAATCTCTATTTCGGGAGGAAGAATCGGAGATTAAGATTGAAATCAATTTCTTTGTAGAAAGACTATGCACTAGGCATAAATTTTTTATTATGGGTTCATAGCCAATTTTTCATCTCTCTCAACCTGCCATATTGACGAAGATTCTTTAAGTTTACTCTTGATACGATATCTTAAATGAAGGAAAAGTTATCTGTGTATCTTATTCTATGGTATAGTGTAATTTGACCTACAGTATAATTTTCCTTGTCAAAAAAGAATGCTTCCCATCTTTTGCCAAAAGTCTAAATTCTTTACAAAATCTATTTAAATAAATGCAGGAACTGACCTTTTAAGTTTTTCCCTCTTAAAAAACTTGTACTTCGCTTACAAGCTCAAAATAAAGGTCAAAACATTTCTATATAAACAAAATACTCTTTAATAATTTTGCTGAGAATCAAAATCTGCATTGATTTGAAAATCAGGGAGTTAAATTTATACACTTTGGGGTAAAAAATTATCTGGAGCTCTGCTAGACTTACATATATAATGAAAATGTGCAAATGTAACCCATTCTCTCATTGCAAATATCTCTTAAATCTATGACCATTGCCAATAGAACCAGAAGTCTCTGACGAGACTGTAGCTCTACTGGTTTGTACTTATCAAAAACCATTGCACTATTTTATGTATCTTTGTGTAGTCTACTTGTGTGCCAACTTATTTTGAAATCAAACTAAAACTGTAGAAGGAGTAGCGTTTTAAAGGAATTTCACAGAGAATTCTATTTTTAATAACCATGGTAACACCGTTCATCAAAATAAAAAACCGATGCAATATTCTTTGTATCTTAGTGTAGTCTACTTGTGTGCCAAGTAATATTGAAATCAGACTAAAATTGTAGGAGGAGTAGCGTTTTGAAAAATTGTTTACAGACAGACGGACAGACAGACAGCTAGACAGACAGACAGACAGACAGACAGACGGACGCCGGACGCATTACTATCGCATAAGCTCTTCTGGTCTCTGACCAGTAGAGCTAAAAACCAGAAATATTGGAATTCGGCATCCTACCTTTCTTGACTGATGTGAAGTACTTGCTGGACTCTCTCTATACTCTGTTGCTGCTCTTTGACTTTTTGGTCATGGTTTCTAAGGTCAATGAATACAGTCTCTCTTTCACGTTTAGGTTCTGAAGTACAACAATTCCCCATAAGCACTAATACTGTTAACATTGTCAAAGTAAAATGACCCTTGTGTGTTTAATAAACTAGCAATGTTGTAACGATCTTATAAGACTTACATTTTATCAATGGTTTACCCTATCAAACAATTACACATTACCTGGATTTTTTTCTGCCTCCAGTTTGTTCTTCGGTGTGGGTGTTATAATTCTCAGTGGGCCATCATTGTTACTGGTGTTAGTACCACAGCTAGCAGAGGTAGTTTTCTTTACTAAAATTTTAAATTAAACTGATGAAAATAATGAATTTCTAATTTTTTCCACATGAAAAAATAGTGAGATTTATTCACCAATGTTTGCAATTCATTTCAATCACACATTTTCTTTTCTTACTCAAATCATCAATATAAGATACTGTAAACGTATTACATTTAGCGGTGTATTATATTTAGCGATTTTGGCAGAAAGCAGAGTCTGCTAATTCAAGTACAAAGCTAAATGTCTTGTATATCATATATTTATAACTAGCACATTTAGATAGCGCTAAATCAAATCTACGCTAACTTGTTGAAAATTGAATTTCCGCCAAATATCGTACACGCCAAATGTAATACATTTACAGTACTCGTGTGACAGGATTATTTACCATGCTGCTCCTGGGGAGGTGGTTTCCTCCTGGTGAACAGAGGACTGCTGGATCCGTTATCTGTATCAATGACATCAGCGTCCTTGTCCCTGGTGGCCCTGGCTCCAGTCATTGGGTCGATATCAGTTAGATCCTCCCCTGACTGTCTCATCGAGTACTCAGCTAATCTCTGTATCAGAGTCTGGGATGGAACATTCTCCTCTTCTAAATAATTTCAAATATAAATGTACACAACTTTTCATTGGTTGATTTATGCTTCATGGTTCAACATTTATTGTTTCAATTAAATATCATATCACAATTTACAAAAGAGCCTCTGTAATCTGAAAGCCAATTAATCTGAAGCTTTTTTTTTCAGACAAAATTTTTGGAGAACAAAATTTAAATATACTAAACATGAAATATATGTTTAATGCAATTCTTAGAGACACAGGAGAGTCGGTGTATGTGGAGCCTCTGGATCAATAAAATACCTCTGTGTTCATTAAGAAATCTGTTGGAGCCTTCCCCAGCCCCTATCAGAGACTGGATCCTCTGCTGTCTAGCCCAGGCCTCTCTAACTACAGGAGGGACAGATGAATTCAGCTGGTGTGCCTCATCCAGAGTACACAAAATCAGATCTAAAAGAAAGGATCAATGAAATTATTTAACCATTAGATAGAATTATATTTAAGCTAGAAATCTTCCTATTCAAAAATTGATTCATAAATTTGTATAAACTTATATAAATTACCTACTTATATAAACTTACCTATATTAAGATTATTTGAGAGGAGTTTGGGAGGAGAGGGAGGGACCATGTTGGACACCAGTTCTTTTTCATTCCTTCTCATTTCCTCTGTGGTGACCATTCTTTTCATACGCTTATCCCCAGAGTTATACACCCCCACCCCAGACGATGAAGAGAGGACTTTGGTGTCCGTTTCACTAGTTGACTCTTTTTCGTGTTTTTCCAGTTCTTCGTCTACACTTTCAGTCTCTGCTCTTTCCTCGGTAAGAAGCTCCTGCTCCATGGCACTAAATGCCCCAGCCAATGGAACCAGGTCCTCCCCTGTCTGACACTCACTGTTAACCTGGGTGGAACTGTTACTGACAGGTTTCCTCTCTTTGAATTTATCCTTCTCATCATGAGCCTCAATAACTGTCTTTGTCCAGTTTGTGGATTTTCCTCCCTGATATTTTGGTCTTTGTTGCTGTCCACTAGCAGTGTCTGTGTCATTTTCACTTGTCTCCAAAACTTCTGCTTCAACATCTAGTCTAATATTTGTGAGTGAAAGAGATTCGACATTTGGTCGCAGAAGTTCAGAGAAGGAATCCCCAGTCTGACTTGTGTCAAGGTCTTTGTCATCATCAAACAATGAAGTGTTGAACAAAGATCTGTGGAATATTTCTTGATCCTCATTGTCAGAGCTTACCTATACATAAAAACAGATTTTTAGAAAAGAGTTACATGTACCAATCTTGTTTGTGAATAAGACAGGAGATTAACAATGAAGAAATAAATTTCTTATCACTTGAATTGCCTCTCAAAGTCCTTTACATTTGCTGCATTAGGACAAAGATAGTTTGTACTGCTCCCAAAGTTATGTTCTGCACATTTTTCAAGAAATACTCAGAGTTGTTGAAAACCATCAGTCCTTATGGCAATACTGCTTAAAATTTGTCTAGACCAAACATTTACATGAAAACAGTCCAAATTACTGTTTGGAAAAAAAAAAATTTTAGATCAGGATTTGTGTGCACAGGTGAAGGTCCTAAAAACATCAGAGATGGCCACATGGTGATGATGTTTGATCAAATATCTTAATGCTTAGACCAAAAAAAACAAAACATCATGTTAGTATGTTTCTGATTAAAGAATATTTCCATTGCTAAATTTTTTCTATATGATAACTCTTTGAAAGTAGCGGAGTTGATTTCTTGATAATTCCACCGGAATGTAAATTAGGCAGGTTGATAGGTCAGGAGCTAAGGAGACCTAATACACATGCAAATATCGTGCGCATCAGTCTCTGTGTCTGACGCTAAGGAGGCCAGCGATGCATGTAAATCTCGTGCGGCTGCATTTGTGTTTGATGTCAGTGGGCGAGGACTATTGTAATTGGCATTGGAGTCCTCGTGTTAATCAAATCTATGTCTACATTTCTAAAGTCTAAATCTACAATTTTATTTCACCATGAAATGGAAATATTCATTTTTTATGCATACATTCGTACCAGGTAATATTCATTATTTATGCATAACGGGCTTTGCCCGTTATGCAAATTATCCCATGTTTCCCACTATTGTTGATGCCCTGGAATACTATACTAACTAGACAGTGATTCCTAAAAGGATCAAAGGCTGTTGAATATAATGAAGATGGCATTGTTGTGCAGTTATATATAATTTTCAAAGGTACAAAATAAGATTAATCTATCTGGTCTGACAATAATTCATCCAATCCAACAGAAAAAATGTTTAATAGTGATAAAAAATTTCAACAACTCTGAATACCTTTGTCATCATTAATATTGTAAAAGTACTTCATATGAACCCATAACCATGATAACAATATACCATAATATACATGATATACAGAGCAATATCAAAATAGGGTCACTTCACTGAAAACATTCCATAAAAAGGAGGGGAAATTCTTACATCTGATAGGTCAAAGTCAATGGATGGAAGATTTTTTTCCACTTCAGCAAATATGGAATCTAACTTTGGTTTTAAATGAGATTGTTCTGGAACAGGAAAATCTGGAAGGTTACTGACTCCACCTGCTGCTGACAAAAACAGCTCACTGTCACTGTTGTCATCACTCGAGTCCATTTCTATACCTTAAAAAATTAATCAATAATTTTTTTTAAATTTCCAAACATCACACATGTTAACATCTCATTCACTCACCATTTGACACACTTACACATGTATAGGCCTATATCTTTGGGGAACAGAACGAAACATTTGTAGAAATTATCCCTATGACCTCATTAAGGTATTTTTCTACTTCCCAGAAACCCATTTTTCTTCTTTTTAAAATATGTGCAAGAAAAATATATGTATATTTAATTTTTGTGCATGCCTATTTAGGCTAATTTTCCCGATATGTTCCTACACGAATGAACCTGTTGACCTACTTTTGCAGCATTGGTGCGAAGCCAAAATTTCCTTATAGGCCCTATGTGTCCTTGAATGTCAACAAAACAAAATAAGAATATTTTTAGCCAGCTATAAAACACACATTTTTTGTTAAATGACAGGTATCAATATGACAAAGCGGTACCATGGTAATTATGTAAACTGTCCTAGAGAGTGACTTTTCTAGATACAATAAGAAATAACTGCTTCTACAAACACTTGGAGGAGTTTATCAAGCGATTTGAAAAATATTATCCTACCAAACTCAGTGAAATAAAGTCTTCACAAATACATATTCCATATCAAAACATTGCGACCGATTCAGCATTGGTGGAATTTCGAATCATCGTGTCTGCGAGCAAATACCCGGATGATCAACAATCTCTCAGAAGTTCAAATCCGATCGTATTTATTTTTGTAACATTTTTATGCATAATTTCTCAATCTTGGCAAACTTTGACCATAATTCGGTTAACATAAATAGATAATTAATATACCATGTTGTGCGTTTTATTTCAAATTCAGAATAATCACGATACTTTTTATAATAAAATTAATTCATCGGGATCGATATACATTAAAGATAACTTTGGAAGGAGCAAAGAAAAAAGTATATTGATTTATTTTCTCATTCTCTGACCTTTTCTTCCATCCCGAATATTATCTGTAAGTAGTTTATGACTTTTATTAAAATCTAAACTTATAGAATGATTTAAAAGTATCTTATGGTTATCGACAGTTGCATGTAGGAAAATCCATGTAAAATAAACAGCTGATCAAATCCAAAAATAGACTGGACTAACATACTAGAATTAAGTTTATTCCACATACTCACCAAAAAAACTGACATAAACAATATTAAGAGAATTACTTCAATTCTATCTTTAAATGTTCTGCAGTACACATATCATTTTAATGCTTTAAATAAATATAGTGGTTCAAGTTGAATGTAGTTTTTCAACATTTCACTTACACAGGTTGGGACCAATCTCCCAAATGGGATATAATAGTCCGTTTGGGATATAATATCCCAAATGGGCTATAAATTTACAGTGCAAAAATTATTTTTTTTCATTTTTGCTATAAATATCATAAATCCGCATCAGGGCACTTAAGAAGGAATAACTTTTGGTTGACAAGTTTTCCTGTATGCCCATTGTTTAGGAGATTGATCCCTCGGAAGTTCCTTAACTTCTTGGGGATCAATCTAACAAACGGTATGGTTGCAGAAAAACTTGCTTACCAAAAGTTAAATTCCTTTTTAAGTGTCCTGATGCGGATTTATGATTTTTATAGCCAAATTAAAAATTTTCAATTTTTGCACTGTAATTTATAGTCCACTTGGGATATTATATCCAAAACAGACTATTATATCCCATTTGGGCGATTGGTCCCAACCTGTTACAGTCAGTTACAGACTTATTGACTGAAACAGTTAAATGGGATAGATTTCTAGAAAAGGTTAAGTAGAATTCCAACAGTTCATAGTATTGAATTATAAGTTTAGAGGATCTATTTTATTTTAGAAGTGCAGTTGGATGGATTTGTCAACATGAAAGACCATGGCCCAGGAGGCAGATAACCAGTATGAAGCATCAGACGAGTCCTCAGAGAATGAACTTTTGGACCGGAGTCTGTCTGTGTGGAAGGGATGGAACTGGAATGTTAAAGATGTGTTTGACCCGATACCATTAGACCTTCACACGGCATCCAGTATTGGGCAATATGATGTTGTTAGGTCATACATTTCCAGGTGATTATTTGAGTTTATTTAAAAGGTTTTCATTTCCGTATACATTTCATTGATGGTGAAAGATAGTTTGTTTAGCTTTTAAGAAAGAGGAGTCAAAATTGTATGTGCAGTATTCTTATTTTCTTGATTTGTATAGCAGAGAAATGTAATTATATATTGTAAAAAATGAATATATTCAATCATTTTCTTTATTTTTTGCAGGAAAGTTGACTTGAACAAGAAAAATGTTGGAGGATGGACACCCCTTATGTATGCCTGTTATATTGGCCATGACAACATTGTCAATCTGTTGTTAGATGCTGGTGTCAGTGTGAATGTCAAGAACCATAAAGGGCAGACCCCACTGATGCTGGCATCCAGCTGTGGAAATGAAAGTGTGGGCTATTTTCTAGTGCAGGTTTGTGATGCTTGTGTTTTGTTCTTTTATTCCAATCTTCTGATTTTCAGTAAATTGATGGGAGACAGAAAAGGGTGAGATGTTAAACCAACTAATTATTAATATAACAAAATTCAGTTTAAAAAAACTATTTTTCAATCTACACATTCTCCATATCGAACTGTTTGAGATAAAGTAAAATGTCCAATGTGTGATCTATTACATTTAGGGGGAAGATTAATTTCTTAATGTCAGTATATGTGTATATCTTTAATACAGCAAGGTGCCGAGCTAGAAGCTCGAGATCATAAAGGCTGGAATGCCCTGTTTCATGCAACTTACGCGGGACACCAGAACATGGTGAAATTTCTCCTGGAGCAGGGAGCCAATATCAATGCTGTGTAAGTTAATTAGTTACAAAAATAAAATATAAGTAGAATATCATTCTTACCTAATATCTTATATTAGGGATGTCAACGAATATTTGACCATTCGACTGTCAGTCGAATTGACGGACGATCTAATGATGAAACAACATTCGAATATTAAATAAATGCAAGGAAAGGGGGTGAAAATTAAATTTTTCATCTCAAATTTGAAAAAGGGTCCATCCTCAAACTATAAAGCTGTATAGTGTACGTCCTCAGACAAATAAGAGCTCAAACACAGTCACGGTATATAAATAATTTTCCACATTGTACATAAAAGAACAGTAATTACATACGGCGATAATTATTTCTCAATCACTGACTTTTTTTGTTATTGTACGTGGTAAATTATGCAACGCTATACTGCAGTGTTCCCTTTATTTCAAAGTAAAGGGTTAGAGAACAGTTGTAACAGGCTAGGGGCAGAGGTTTATGAACAAAATCTCTGTGGACCTTACAACAATTTTTTATTTCAAAGCGGCATTTTTGTCAATGAAGCGGTCAATTTGGTTGGTAGCCAGTTCTTGGGGAAAACACTGGACTGGACTATGAAAATTATTTAATTGACTTGTACAAATTATATTTATAAACTCTAGGAATTTCACATGCTTAGGAACACACAGTATTTGCAAAGCCGAAAAGTTTTAAAGTTCTATAATTATTAAAACAATAATCTTACATATAAGACATTTTGATATATAGCTGGGGCAATCATAAATTGAATAAACAGTATTTAACATTTTCATCAGATATGTGGATAGTGTGTGTTTACAATTCCCCATTTCCAATTATTTTGATTAATAAGATTTCAAAAACACTGTGCTATAAAAAAAAATAAATGCTCCGAATAGTCGACTATCGTTCGAATAATGCAATCGAATGTTCGACTAAGGAAAATTTATATTTTGACATCCCTGTCTTATATATTTGATAAAATTCTTTATTATATATTTGTTATATAATACATTGTACAGGATTTTTTGCATCCCTGATATGAACACAGACACTTGCCCTGTATTTCACACCCTGTATCAGCATTCATTATTTCACCCTATATCCCACCCTGTGTTACACCTGTCGGAACATCTCTGTCCTTTAAATACGCAGTAGCTCTGATCTTTTCATTATCATATCCAATATGTTGTTTTCATTTGAACACATGCAAAAATCCTGTATTATATAACAAATACTGTAAACGTGGAAATTTTGACGATGTGCCAATTTTGACTTGATTGACGATTTTAATTTTCTCGTCAAAATTTATACTCGTCAAACTTCAAATCATATATATAGCGTCACAACAGACATTGACCACTCTACAACATTACCCCTTAATTTTCTCGTCTTCCCTTATTAAAACTAGATTAACAGAAATAACTGTAATTTCTTTTGTAATTAGTTATGAAAACATAGTGATATGTAATCATGGTATTGAATAATGCATGCGTACCTAAAAGCATTATTATCATGCCATGCTTGACCTAATTTGTCACCTCAGGCAATTGACCACTTATTAGAAAACAATTAAATTACAAGAGGGCAAATTATTTAATCAAATCATACACACTTACTTAGGTTTTACAATCTAACACACTGTAGATTCTGTACAAAAATTAAAACTTTAGTGATAATCCGACACCGCCTTTGTATCCCCGTGAATTCAAAAATACATAACTCTTGATTAAATATTTCGTCAAAATTAACACTCGTCAATTTTCGTAAATAAAAAATCGTAAATTTTTCAACTCGTCAATATAACCACGTTTACAGTATATGATAAAGAATTTTATTATAATTATTCAGGGAACCGAGTCATGGATTAACTCCCTTTATGGAGGCCGCAGCTGAAGGACATGAAATTATTGTTCAACTTCTTCTCCATCACGTAAGTGCAGTTGTAATAGGTTTTA
Organism: Saccostrea glomerata; assembly: GCA_003671525.1. NCBI lineage: Eukaryota > Metazoa > Mollusca > Bivalvia > Ostreida > Ostreidae > Saccostrea > Saccostrea glomerata. The sequence continues at coordinate 89,390 of PRKT01000593.1, read as the reverse complement.
TTCCTAATTAATTGGTTTTAAAAAGTGTTTCTTTATCACATAGGAAATAGATTTTATTTTTAATGAGCAGAGTGGTCTGGAAAAAAGTGTCACTTTATCACATAAGAATTAGAGTTTATTTTTGATAAACATTTAATCAGGTAAAAGAATGTTCCTTAATTGAATTTCAATTTTTTTTTCAATGAAAAGATTTAAACTTATTGAAGATGTCTGTTAAAGTTACCATTCAGAGTAAAATGTTAACAATATTGTGTTATTGTGATTTTATCATTATTTTAGGGAGTAAATGTGTTTACAAAGGCCCACAATGGGGACACAGCTAGATCACTGGCCCTCATACACAGCAATATGAAGATTGTTAGTCTCATTGATAACCACGTCATGCCTAATACCTGTCTGAGATCAGAAGCAGGTAAGTTGATATAAAGATATGAGTGTAATACGTGTACCATGGTACTTTGTATTCTCTTTGATCAAAATTTAAATATAACTGCACACTGTTAGTTGTATAACCATGACAAATTCTTTATTGTTTATAAATGCAGCAGCATGCACTACATCAATTTGTGAATTAAAATCGTTGCAATACTTGTTTGTACTTCTGACTTTACATACATTTAACATGAAAATGAGTGATAATGTTTAAAAAATGACATGCATTGCCTTGCATTTGACAAGATGTTTAATGTGATACAGAAAGTCAATGAGTTTATTTCTTTAAAGGTCTGGATGCTGGGGAGCTAAGTTCATCTGACGAAGCTTATTCCAAACCCAAGCAAGGTCACAGGGGTCAAAAGGGGAAAGGTCGTGGACTAAGTATACGGGATGGACCTGATGCCATAGCTAGACTTATCAACAGATCTCCAACTAATGAGAACTATAAAAAGCAAACAAGTAAGTTGAAAAGGATCTGATCAGAGGCTTCTATTGTACATTGGTAATAATTTGTATCTGCATTATGTCATACTCATTTAGTAAAGCAATATGAGCTGCAACTATGATGTCAGAATTTTTTGTTGCAAAATTGTAAATAACTATTCCAATGACAGAAAAAAATAACGTTAATAAACTTCTGTTGTTCATATTTGCGATTTAAGATCTATTTATAAGCTTCAATTGAATCAAAATTACATTATTGTCGTCCTGTACAATAATGATTTTTATATAAAACTGTAGACTGGATTGTATCAAGAAGTCTTTTTTCTGCTTTATTTTAGTCGTATTGATCATAAAGGTTTAAGTTACATACAACTTTATCATAATCAATATTTTAAAATCAAAATAAAATTTTCTAAAATGCACCTCATATTGCTTTAAAGTTGAGAACAAAAAACTAATATAGCAATATGACCTCTGATAACTCCTATACAAACTGAATTTTCTTTCAAATCTTCAACGTTCTTCAGCCTTTAGTGTATCAACAATGGGGTCGACAGAATTAATTCATATTGATTTGCTATTTTTTTTCATTTTTCGAAAATTCTGCCCTTGTTTATCCTTCAGTGGTACATTTCAATCCAAGTAATTGAATTTAAACAAGAAGCTTTAAAATGTATTCTTGTATTATTTTTTAAAGCTAAAATTTTACTTAAGATCAATATGATTCTGAGTTTCTATCTTTTTGACCCGAAACAGCTAATGCTAAGACTCAAACCTTGTTCATTTAATACTTGAAACTGCGTATTTAAAAGAATACATGTCATCCTCAATATTGTCAAGATTTCAGTAGTAGCAATCATAACATGGATTCTTAAAGTTTTTCCCCTGATGCCAACAGTTTTTTCTTTAATGTTAAAATATAGGCTAAATTTGACTTCTTACAATTTTCCAGAAGGTCCAAAAGTTCCAAAGGGCTATGTGACTTTTCCCAAGGGGGATGTGGGAAAAGATGGGAAATCCAAGCTTAGTTACAGAGATGTGACCTCTCCAATCAATTTACAGGACTATAATGCTCTGGACAGCTCTGGAGGAAGAAACACAGGTATTATCAAAAGGAAGAATTCTAAGCAAATTTTGGATTTTTCAGTGGAGCCTCATTTATCCGGACGCTTTGGTTCCTTGTCAATTTGTCCGGATATGTGAAGCATCCGGATATCTGAATTACCAATTAAACAAGACAATGCAACATTAAACAATTCTGTTCCGATGAAAAGCCATCCGGATACTGAAGCATCCGGATATCTGAAGGCCCACTGTATTTAAGTTTTACCAAATTTAGAACATTAGTGTTATTATATCACTGGACAAATTTGTGACATTGATCAACTCAAATGCAATAGAAGTTTCAAATATTTATTATTTGTTCTATACCATTTGCATGGACACATAAAATGAATTATATATTATTTTCCATAGACTCCAACGATAATGAGCCAGGAGAGGATGGGAATGCCTTCTCTAAAACTGGTGCCCTGACCATCAAGAGTAGCTCTGGTTCCAGTGGGGGACTGATGGCTGCCTTTGGTCTCAGTCACAGCAGTAACGAGAGTGATGGGTATCAACCCCAGGACAGCGTGAGTTCCTCACCAGATGGCAGCACTGGAGGCCGAGACTTGTCCGAGAATGAGGGCGCTCTGTCCCCCGCCTCCAGCTACAATAAAGCCATGGCACAGCTCAGCATAAAGAACCAGTCAGGAGTATCCTCAGAATCGGAGCTTGAGAATATCACAACAAATGAGAAAAACAGTAAAAGCAATACAAAGGAGCAGGTCTCCCCAAATAATCCACAGCCCAAATCTAGTGCAATGAGCCCCACTTCACAGCTCAAAGACCGAGAGAAACAGTCCAATAAAAGTCGATCCAACTCGCCCAGCGTGAAGTTCAATACTCAGGATGTGATTATGCAGCAGTCTGTTCCTGTCCATACCCCTCCACCACAGCACCAGATAGATCAGCACCGACCCCCACCAAAGCAGCCCTCCCTCCCAGTCACACAAGTCCCATCCTACCCAACCACGCAAATACCCCAGCATTTCCAGGGTGCCAAGCCTAAAGTGCCAATGCCCAGCTTTAACAATCTTGCCGCAAACTTTATGCCTCAGCTTGGCTGTCATATATTCCCATCTCCTCCTGGGATTCCTGACCCACAGTTCTTTGTTCCTAAAAAGGTATTAAGTATTTGTATTAAGCTCAAATTGCTCTTGAATATTAAAAATTCAAAGCATAATTTTTATTCTCATTTCAACCATTAAAGGATTGATTGAAGGGCTAGATTGTGCCGGCAATATACATTATAATGCTTTGAGAAATCTTAGCATTGTTTTTCCAAGGAAGAAAACATTGTGTGTATGTCTGTCTGTTTCTGTTTTTAGCCAGATCTGGAGGAGCACCCTAGAGATCTACCCTCTCTGCTACATCAATTGGGTTTGTCTAAATACCTGAAAGTATTTGAGGAACAAGATGTTGACCTACAGGTTTTCCTTTCTTTGACAGATAATGATCTTAAAGAAATCGGAATAAAGTAAGTTTGAACTACTGTAAACCGACATTTATTTGTGTGCAAGAAATTTTCGCGAAGTTCCCGAGAGCTCCGTCATCGCAATTATTTCTCGCCGCAAACCGGTCCTTACAGTCTATATGCCTATTAACACAGATCCAAAATAGGCTTGATATCGAAAAATATTCCAATGGAGAATCTTCCTGGAAGAATGTCTTTTTATTTGGTTATCTTTGTAGATACAATAGAATTTATATAAATGTTTTAAAATTCAGAGGGATATGAAATAATTGGGAGGGGCATCTGACAAGTACATTATTCTATTACGATCAGCAACAATTTCTAAAAGAAAAAATGTTTTTTTTGTTTTATTTTTTCCTATCTGTTGATTGATTTTTATGGGAAGAAAAATTGTTACAGATTATTTGGTCCCAGAAAGAAAATGACCAATGCTATAGCTCGCTGGCAGAGCAAGGCACCCATGCCAACCAATGACAAGCTGGAGCAGGCTTATGCTGATCGACTCGAAGGGGAGATGCAGGAAATGGCTCTTCAGCTAATAAAGGTACAAAAACATGTTTAACAACAATGTAAGATCATTTTAAAGATTAAATCAACGCTATTTATACTACTGATTTATTGTGTATTTATTTATTTTATAATGTTCTTTTAGTATGGTAGTACATGTAAATCAGAAATTTTTGTAATTTGTTATTAGGCAACAGAGCAAGTGGATTCCATGAGAGCTGAAGTCAAACAAGAACAACAACTCCGTCTAGTAACAGAAAGCTGTTTGAATGATGAACGTGCTATACGTCACCATATGACGGGGGTCATGAGAGAGATGAGGATGAAATGTGATGAAATGAAAGAATCCCTACGCAATCTTACGTATGTTCTGTAACTGAGTGTTGATTATTTTTATGAATTACTTGGCTTACATAATTCTTTCTCAAAATTGGATATCACAAGAACTGCATTTAAAAAAAATACAAGTACAAGTTTTGAGAGTTTTACATTTTTTTCCGTTGTAGATACAATAATTAAAGTTTTGAATATCTTGTTAAAATAACACAAGCTTTAACAAGTTCCTTTTCCAGTTTAACTAGTGTGTTGTACTCAGAGCCACTTCAATGCAGAGTGTTATGGTCCTTCATCTTATGTTCCTGTAATGTGTGACCTTTCTGTTTTAATGACAGATTTTTTAAGTCTGTTTCCTGTTTCTATTTCAGTCATAATCATTCAGAAATTCGGTTGAAACTGCAGAATTCTGGAGATTCCAATGCATTAAAAGATATGTCGATTAACAATCGTAGTATAACGTTGACTAATGACAGGCTGTGTAACTTAGAGGGCGTGATGAAGAAGACGGAACAGCAGATTAAGGATCTCCAGAAGTATCTGTCTGTAGTCATGATTAACATCGACCGAATCGTCAGAAGAACTCACAATGAAAACGGATTCTCCTGAGGGTACTGTGGCTGGTTTACAATTAATGTAAATTTTGTTAATTGTAAGTGATAAAAGTATTTTGAGCATATACATGACCTATTTTTGTGACATAGAATCTCAATTGTATGTGCTCTGAAACTATAAAGCATTTATAAATGTTATTTTGCATTTCAAATTTTTTTAAATATGTGTCAATGTTTTCTTTGCTTGAACAAAGTTATTCCTTTTAGGCTTTACTGCCTCTTAATTTAGGAGAAAGGGAAATAATTCAACTTCTCATTAATTTCTGTGATGACCAAAGTAATATTTGGATTAAACTTATAATTATGTAATATAAGATTTATATACAAACCTGTATCTGTGTTGTGTTCTGATATTACTTGCACTGATATGTGTCTTTTGCATTCTATGTAGAATTTTAAAAAGTATTTTTTTTTTTTTTTTTTACAAATAATAAATATTAGCTAAAACCTACATCAGTGAATGTAGACTTTGTTTCTAAAAATAAAGCATTCAGTTTTTAAAAAAAAATATTGATTTTAAAAGTAAAATATCAATTAATCTGTTTTTTTCTTTGATAACTTCTTTATGATGTTTTGATTAATATATCTGCATTTTTGCAAAATTGTGTGATGAAAATGACGACAATCACTTTAAACAGTGAGCAATGAATTTTTTTTTAGGATTTTGTGTTGAGCATATTTAGTTATCATTATGATACTTTTAAACTGCCAAAAATTTATTGAGCTTTACATAAACTCAAGATCTGAACTTGTACTTTTAAATAAAGTTTATGTATTTTAGAATTGTGTAATGTTTCTACAGTAAATATTTATGTGATAAGTACATGTATGATATATACAAAGTATATCCAAAGATTTCATGATTTTTCTTTGTACAGCAAAAAAAATTTTAATGGATTGACACATACAGCATAGTGATTTTCATACCCCATGACTTTAAAATATGTTGTAAACTTAACCTTGCTTTAGATGTGTGTAGATTTCTGTTTATGATGAAGCTCTTGACTTGTGATCTGTTACAAAAATTTTACATGTATTTTTTTTTGTATTAAACTTGTAAATTTTTTTAAGCATTCTAAATGTATTTTTTAAAGCTTAATTATAGTCAGGTTGAACACCGTTTTGTGTTACTTGTATGTTTATATGCCATTTTCAGTTGTTTAGTCCCAGAATTTTTGGTTGTGATTTATAATTTGACTTTATTTGTTATGAATATCAAATTTTTTCTCTATATTCATCGATCCCATGAGAAGGGAAATTACTCTCGCTGGAACTAGTAAATGGAAATAAAATTAGGAAAATCATTATCTTCAAAGCATTATATGAGGAACTATAAGTAACACAAACTCTCATGGTAATTTAAAGGATGGCATGATAAAAAAAAATTCTTTTCAATTATCTAATTTTAGAGGATTTGATCATAGCATTTACATTTACCATTATCCATAACATTGATAAGAAATCCAATTTTTTTTACCTTTTTCTATAATCTGAATATAACTATAAATATACAATGTAGAAATCCAAGTTCATTTATATCTTGCCTTTTATGAGTATACATTTAGATAACCTCAATAATTACACATCAAATGTGTTCTTGCAGTATTTGGATCATTTTAACATTAAAGGATAAATTTTTAAAAATGTTCTTATTATTAGCACATATAGCAGTTAACATGAAGTCTAATCCACAATACTGATGTGTCTTTTGCAAATGTGTAAAATCTTATGCAGTATCTATAAAAATTGTTAACCACTGTTCCCCATCTGCAAAAGAAATGGCTTTTTTGTGTTTTTGTTAACAAAAGAAATGAAAAGTTCTAGACATGTACATGCCTGTACATGTATAAATAACAGAAATGTCTGCTATAAGAATTTTCTCAAAATGCAATTTGAATTCAGTAACCGCAGAAAGCTATCATATTTTTTAATCTATGAAAAATATTCTTTTATTCTAGTTGAGCACTGTCTCCATTGATCATTTAGTTCTTTTGTAAACATTATTTTTCTATAATGCATTTTACATTACTGTATTCAAATACTTACTTTAAGACTATACATTGTAAATGAAAGGTCAACAAAGCAGGTGTTGTTAAGAGCTGTGCTTGCATAGGTAAAGAAATGACTGAAACACAAGTGTATGGAATTTAAGAATGTATAATTGCATATCATAAATGATAAAGTAGTTATTATTTTATGTAGTGCCAATGGTACATGATGGTAGTATGTTGGACATTTCAAATGAAATGTTAATGGGTTTTAGAGCTTTAATTGTTCTTGTTTAACTCTTCATGAAAATTCCCATCGATATCTGTGAAGAATGAAAAAAATTGAAAAATGAAAATTTTTATCTTATCATAATATTTTTGTCATTTATTTGTAATCTTTTAAATGAATATAATTGCAGTATATTGTAAAATACAGGACAGCACTGCATATGTGAGATGTATAGATCTGTATAATAGGAGATGTACCGTGTTTAGATCTGTATTATGAAGCCATTTTTTTTTAAACTATGCACTTCAAAATCTTATGAATAGATGTACATAAAATTTGTTATTGGGTAGAACTTGTAATACCTTGTTTAAACTTGAGCAATTTTCAAAAGCTTTAATAAACCTTTCTAATTTCGCAAAATTGACAGGTCCCAGTTAACTACATATGCTTATGTGTTACACACATATTTACTTGTGTAAACAATAAAAAAGGGACAAAAAGGGGAAGTATACAACCACGAGTAAGCTTTTCTATTTTATCCATAAGGAAATAATTTGAATTGTTTGTGTAGTACAACTGTTATAATTATCTAGATCACCCCTACTAATGTTATTGTGATTTAAATTCAATACACGTGGTTTAGGTTGATCTATTCAAAGGTAGTTATAAATGCGCACAGAAGATCTTACCACGAGCAACTGACCAATCGTTGGAATGAATAGCAACGTTTACGCCAAATACATGTTTACTTCGAACACGTGGTTCAGGTCAATCTATGAACATGTCAGTGGAATACAAAATAATAATAAAAAAATGTTCTTAAGAACAAAATACAAAGATAAGAAACTATAAAAGATGTTACGGGCGTTTTTAATTTATTGTTTACTGGAAAAAATGTTTAATGAAATGTAGTTTGTGTCTAGTTCAGAACACCAGCGCTTCACAGGTAAGGAAAACGAGCAGCATCTCTTATACATTTAAATGGACAATACTTTGTTTACGTTCACGTGTTCGGCCACGGAATCCACCTGGCAATAGTATTCACCGATAGTACAACAAAGGAATTGATACATACGCAAATCGCTTTTGCAGTATGACTTTCAGAAACCTAGACTTCCACCGTTTATTGAACAAATGAATTGTTTGTCATTATGAGCATGAAAATAATATTTTTGAAAATGCTTTTCCTTTACAATAAGATAAGATTTTCCTTTTTTTTCAAGCGTAAAATTCCTGTAGTATTCGTAGTAACCCATAATGCAATACTCATTCAGCTGATTGGTCAGCCCCGGAAAATAAGAATTATCACTTCCGTGTGTTGGGCCCTTGTATAGTGCGTGTACAGGTTCTTTATGATATTTCCCGTACTTTGTGTAGTGATGAGATACCCTGACACCTCTTCAGCTGATAAACGAGTAATTAATTAAGTGCCGTCACTATTTTCGATTAAAAATAGCTATATATACTCTTCAATTTTGGATACAAAATATTCGAACAGAAATTACAAACTCAGGCATTGGATCTAAGACCATAAGCTAAACATGCGAAGAATAACGTTAAAATATCAAATCGGTAAAACGTGAAAAATAATTTCAAAAATAAAACAATGGGGTGAAGGGAGGGATTTTAATTAAAACTTATACCGGCCTATATTTTCATAATATATAATTGTTATGACAGATTTTTTAAATTAGAATTAAAATCAGAACCTTTGATCCGCTCAAATAGATCCCTAAACCTTGTGTAGCGATCTGTGTGCGCGGATCAAAGGACCTGAGCTATCATACAAGTTTATTGGTACATTGGTAATTTTGATATGCGTGCATTAAGTAGATCTTTTGTTATTTAATTTAGATGCAATTTTGCTGTGATTATAATTACTGATCCGTGCCAGTAAATATTTTGCGATATAATTGATTTCCTCACCGAAATTGATTTTTTGATCAGCTGACGCAGATGGTCTGCTTTATTTAGTACGGGGAACCTTTTACTCAATCGATTTACCCTGGCATCTGCAGCCATAGCGTTTGTGTTGTCATGTGATGTTGTCTGTCGGAAACTAGACGTTCTATTTTTATCCAATCTCTGGCAAGTCACCTGGAAATAGACAGGGTGAACTGGAATTTTTGGGGTAAGTCATCGGTTTTTATACAATTCAATTTATTTCTCTTATAAACGTTTCATTTGTATCTCTTTGTTGACGCTTATTTTTGTAAGGAATTGGGGTCAACACAACACAACACACACTATCGCGTACATGTAGGTGACGGACGCTGGGTGCCCCATATGTGACTCATAGTAGTAGTAAACACAAATAAAGGGGGCAGCCCATCAAATAAATAAATAGAACATGCAGTATGCACTATGAATATCGAAAAAAAATGCAGAATTTTCATTTGGTTTTTTTTAATGTTTAATATACTCATAAATTCCATGTACATTTTGCTGGTATATGTATATGATAATAGTAATGATATTAATTAAGCAAAATAATATGCTGCCCTATTTTTCACAGTACTTACATCGATTCACTTAATATTCAGATATAGCATGGGTGTGCATTTATAATGAACATATTTATATAATCCTTGGTCTAAGTGACTTGCACCCTTGACCCCAATAGTACGATGGTCAAACCTGAGGGTTGTTTTCACAAAATGAAAATATGTGGGTACGGGTAAAATTGTGGGTATGGATTGTTATCTTGCTGTGTCGCCATGAACCACGGTCGATGTAATGTAGCAGATAGCTGACATTCTTTAAATTCAATAGAATTTAACCAAGCAATGGCTTCGAGGTATTTGTGATAAAAAATAGTCTTAAGTCCTGATACCACTTTTACACTGGTTTTGCTTCTCTCTGATTGAAAGGGGGTTAAATACGAGGAAAAAATACCTGTTTGTACCTCTCCGTTTCTGTAGCTATACCTACATTCCAATAAATCGATAACTATCACTTTTACAATCAGCTGATAATGCTGTATATCACAACTTACTCAAAACCACGCGAGAGTTCAATTGTGATGATTCAGTGATTTTCAGAAAAGCTGCCCATCTAAAAGGAAATATATCCTTCTTAAATCAAAGCCGTAAAGTTAACACGACGCTTTGTCCTTAGTGACATAAGAAAAAACTTTGAGGCGTCCTTACCTTTAAAATCGTTACGATTCTAAGAACCTTCTATGTCCTTACTTTCCAACAGCTGATCGAAATGGAAACACCTGATTACTCATACACTGTACCATGCGCATTTTAAAAAACTTTTACAGGAAGTAATAATGCATTATTATACCTTCTTTGTGGTGCAAAGGCCGAATCAAATGGAAGTATTTAAGTACAAATTGTATTAACGCATGCATACCACACACTCGCACTGCTAACCTTGATGTGTATGTATACACATGTATATATTAAATATTTTTGGCACATATAATATATACCTTAATTCAGTATTTTACCTGTTTCTAAAATTAGCATGTCTCGGGCTGCATGTCCACATTGCTTGAACAAAGCATTTTCAGATATGGAGTTTAAATACTTTAGATAAAAATAGGAAAAAAAAACACTTTTAAATTCATAAAAAAAATCCATGCCTTTCAATCTACAAACGTATGTGGTAATTTGTAGTATTCACGATAATGACAGTGCACAATGGTAACAACAGTGAAACATACCGAGAACATGTACGTACTCCTCGTAAGGGCTAACAAAGAGGTGCTGAAGAATTCCAGGATGGCGACTGTTAATTAGTGACAAAATTCCAGCAGATGAAAGATTCCGTTAGTCCGATTGTCATCTGTTTTCCTTTTTGGCGTACATGTAAAGCAGTAGCTGACCAATACACATGCTTCTGACCGCTCCTCCCCTACTCAGAGGATTAACTCGCCCCGACCGACCTTGAACTTTCTGGAGAAAAACATATACAACATAGAGTAAATAAATAAAACAATTGCCAACAGTTGGTTTAAATCAAAACACGTTGGTCATGGATTTTTAAATAATAATAAAAAAAAGTGGAAGCATAGGAAAAGTATCAAACAAATTGCCTTGTTATAGACTCCTATATTTTTAAGGCAAAGAACTACAACGGATCAACTAATTATCCAGCTGGTATATACTCGTCAGTTAGAGAGGACAGATTCACTCATCTTTTTCTCTTGACCGCGATGTTATTGTAGCTTCCGCGGCTGTGAAGTGTGCTCGACTTGAAATAAACCACAAAAGCATATGGGAAAGCAGATTCACGTGAGCCTGTGTCATATATTTAATATGTTTGTCATTCCAAATCTCGCTAAAATGTCATTTAATGTGGCTGACATAGGCTAGGAATTGATCTCTCATCTCTAATATAAACTTGTTCTATCCTGTTGAATCCAACACTAATACATCCGTTAACCAAGTAGAAAATTTGACTGTGAGATCGATTTAATGTACATTGTACACACATTAAAAGTAGTAACTTGTTTACACTTTAAGCCCATGCTATATCTGAATATTAAGTGAATCGATGTAAGTACTGTGAAAAATAGGGCAGCATATTATTTTGCTTAATTAATATCATTACTATTATCATATACATATACCAGCAAAATGTACATGGAATTTATGAGTATATTAAACATTAAAAAAAACCAAATGAAAATTCTGCATTTTTTTTCGATATTCATAGTGCATACTGCATGTTCTATTTATTTATTTGATGGGCTGCGGGGGGGGGGGGGGGGGGGGGGGGGGGGGGTTAAGCTATATAATGATTTTGCAAATTTATACTACAGGTATACAAAAACTGAGAATTTAATTATAGATAAGCATTATTCAAAGCAAATGTGCATAGAGAACTACATGTATTTCACTTGTGTTCACATGATATAATTAACATTGTTTTGACAAAACTTGGCGTTCATAAAGATATTGCAGATGTTTTTTAACCTGCAAAAAATTAACTATTGGTTTTAATTTATGTGTGAACTGAAATACAGTTTGAATAATTGAATAACACTATGTCCTTGGCAAGAGACATGAAAGAAAAATAAATTGCCTGTCTTATCTAAGATAAAAGGATCGATTTTTAGGTTTTTCTTTTTTTTATTTTTAGATAATGATTGACAAGAAAAGACCACAAAATACAGTATACCTTGAGTAAACAAAAACAAAACTCGTCACCATGTCCAGCGAGAAAAAGCGCCATGAGTCGGGAGAGTCCTACGAATCTACGGACAGTGTGGGGGACCTGATCCCCACCCCACCGGACGGAGGATGGGGCTGGGTGATCGTGTTCAGTTCCCTGATGTGTAACATCATTGTTGATGGTATAGGGTACGCTTTTGGTGTCCTTCTCCCCCAGTGGGTGGAAGTTTTCCAAGAGTCCCACGGGAAGGTATCGCTGGTGGGGTCGCTACTTGTGGGGGTCTATTTATGTGCAGGTTGGTTTTAATTTAGGCTGCTTTTTAAGTCATTCTTAGAAAACTTTTTTCAATATGTTCCAAAATAAAAATCTTATACTGAGAAGTTCATTTAGTCATTCGGTAATTTCATTGCATAAAAACCTCAATGTTCGAATACATATACAAAGTACTACTTTCTAAAACTCTCAAACTCTATTAAAGTGGTGCGTTGAATACTAGTATATGCAAATATTCAACATTTGGAAATATTAGGAAACTGAACTTTTCCGAAAGAAAATACAGAGTACTAAATTTCATTTCAGGTCCCTTGGTCAGTGGTTTAACAAACAAGTTTGGATGCAGACCCGTGGCGTTTGCCGGAAGTTGTTTAGCTTGTTTGGGATTCATATTGGCGGCCTTCAGTAGCAGTATCAATGTGCTAATGTTGACCTATGGAATCATGGGAGGTAAAGCTGACTATGCAAGCAAACTGGAACGCTTTTTTTCTCTCAGTTTTTGGGTTTGTATTATATTTATTTGTTAACTTATTTATTTTCGTAGGTTTGGGATTTGGTTTAATCTATTTGCCTGCCATAGTGAGTGTTGGTTTCTACTTCGAGAAAAAGCGCGCCATAGCGACTGGAATAGCCGTTTCCGGTTCTGGAATAGGTACTTTTATATTTGCGCCGGCAAATGCTGCTATGCTAGAAGCATATGATTGGAAGTTTATGTTAGTAATTCACGCCGGTATTATTCTAAATGGATGCGTTTGTGCAATGGTTATGAGACCCCTCGAACCTCCCAAAAGAAAGAAGAAGAAAAAGCCAAAAATCAGAGCGAAGACAATGATTGATCGCGTAAAAGAAAGAGCCATAGCGAATCGAAATCGAGCTGGTGAATCAGAATCCAGTGTTCAAATTGGAGAAAGTTTTGCAAAATTGCAAGAAGCCAAACGACTTCGTGAAGAAAGATTAAAGGAGGAGGGATCAGACATTTTGTCCATGCCAAGTGCTTACTTCGAAAAAACAAACAAGCTATCTTTTTCAGAAGCAGGGGAGAGTTATTGTGGAAGCCCTGTCGCAGATATTCCAAAAATAACATTCAGTGGCATTGACGGGAAAGAGATTTCTTCACCAGAATCTCCTCAGTCTGAAAAACCCGACGCTAAGAGTGCTTCAAAAGAAGAAGTTCGGAGAAAATCCGGAGGGGAAGAAGCAACGAATAAAGACGTGAAGGACGCAAACATCCTTAAAGGAGTTTATAGCCACGAGGTGGAGCCACTTATCGAAAACGGGTACGCTAAAGTTGCTCCACGCCAAGCAAAAGACTTTTCTTCTGCTGCAAGACTTCGTATTGGATCCCAGCATAATATAGAGAAAAAAGACTACGCTAGACCCATGTACAGACAAGATATCTTCTATAGTGGAAGCGTAAATAAAATCCCACAATTTACGTCCCAACCAGACATGCACACTTACATAACTAGTATAACAACAATACCCGGAGAGATCGAGATCCCGCCATCTTCAGTGTGGGATCATTGCACGTGTTTGCCAAAGTCCATTGTAGACACTTTACGTGACATGTTAGATTTCTCAATATTAAGAAATGTTCCTTTTGTGTTGATTTGTGTTGGAAACTTATTCGCAATGGTTGGATTTTATGTTCCTTTTACGTACCTGGTAGATCATGCTTTGGAACAGAATGTTTCAAAGTCTGATGCAGCTTTTCTCTTGTCTGTGATTGGTGAGTGATTTAAAAATATCCACAACTAAATGACTGAATTAGTTAAAATATATCTACTGAATCTTTTCCAAAACAGTGTCAGTTTCTCAATAGAAAATGAATATATAAAATATGAAGTTGAAGAAAATTAGTTTTATGCTATACGAGAGAAGCTTTCCCAAAGATAAAATTTTTAAAAGGGATATAACATAAATTTTATAATTAATCACTTTCGATTTACCTTTTTTAGGGCCATTTTACTGGAACTAAAAAAAAATTACCAAAATGACAATCCACTTATAGTTTTCATGCAATGTAAATTTCTGACCAGCATGGACAAACACAATGATGGCTTTTTTTTCCAGGAATCACGAATACCGTTGGTCGAATTCTTTCCGGAGTTTTAGCAGACTTGACTAAGGTGGACGCTTTGATAATTAACAACGTTGCTTTGGTGATTAGCGCGGTGCTGCTCTTCCTAGAACCCTTTTGTACTACGTACCCTTTGCTTGTTCTTTTTGCAGCTCTCTACGGTTTATGTGTTTGTAAGTTTTCAATAAAAAAAATTAACTAAAAAAATTCTAACCAGTGAAGCGTACCAAAAATGGCAAATTTAGAATTTATCAGAAATAGCAGAGAAAAAAGATGCATTTTTTGCTACAATTTACTAATGTATTTATAATATAAATGAAAGTAACATTTTTATAGAATATTCTTGTAGAACGCGTCTTGCAACTAACCATTTATGAATTTCACGTCATGTATTTTCAGCTGCATATATATCATTGACCTCTATCATCATTTGTGATCTCATTGGTCTGGAGAAACTGACCAATGCGTTTGGTATGTTAACGCTGGCCAGAGGGACGTCCTCTATTTACGGACCCCCACTCGCTGGTACGTAGGGTGTATGTCAAGCTTTAAAGATAAGAGAAGGAACGCCTACGTGCATTTAGCCAATTTACAATAAACTTATTTTTAAATTCGGAAATACTTGTATTTCAACAAACAGGATTGTTTTCTCACCAAAGATAAAACAAAAGTAAAAGTACCAAGTTAATTAGGAAAAGAAATATTTCATATGCGCCTGTTTAATTCCTTTTTCCTGAAGATGTTCAAAGATTTAAGAAACATTTTTTAGAATTCGAATTAACTTCAAATATTAATTTGCTGCTAAGGAATGAGTTCCTCTAATGTGAATTACCACTTTCCTTTATTGCAGGTGCCATACGGGAAGCCACGGATAGCTACAACTACTCTTTTTACCTGGGAGGCGGGATGTTTGTTGTCGGGGCCATCTTTCATCTAATGCTACATTTACCGTGTATCAAACGGAAAGGGCTGCAGGAACTCACAGATGCTGACCTTGATGTACCGGAAGAGGAAACTCCTGTTGCTGTGTAGATCACAGCAGTCAACAAGAATTAAAGCAATATTTTTTATTCAGATGTAGGCATTGTTGACATGGTTTTAAGCGCTTGTTTTGTCAGTGAGAATGTATAATTATTATACAGTAAGAATGATTTATTTTCTTTTTATGTTCACCTTATGAGTCGGAATATCACCAACACGAGAACAAAATAAAAATGGGAACTTGAAATGCTGATTTATAGACAAAGTGAACACATTTATTGAATGGCATTTAACCAAAGTTGGTATATTATACTTGTACTGTTTTTGCTCTTTTGTTTTGAATTCCAGAAATTTAAGTGTTTTTTGTTTGTGTCTCTAATTGTTGTTGTCTAATATTTTGTTTTGTAGCAGATCTTATTACTTTTTTTTTATTGATCTGTCCTGGTACAAAATCTACTTACATTGCTTTTACTTTATAAATCTCAGAAGTCATATTTTAGAAGAACTGTGTCCCCTGACTTCGTATTGTGGTGTTACATACGTATGTAACACCAAAAGTAAACAAAAAACTAACTGAGTCAGGTATCTCATTTTTTTAATTTTCAATATTAGAATTCAAGAACATTTTTTCATCAATTGAAATCGAGCGTTTTTAATGTTATGTTTATTTTACTCGGGTGCAAAGAATCTTTTTTATGGTGTGTTTATTTGTATTTTTCTGTTAAATACGAAGCAGGCCTTGTTCATTTGCAAACAAAGCACATTCGGCCTTATTTAACTTTTATGCCATTTAACTTTTTTTTTAATTTTTAAAATGTTTTAACTCATAGCTCTTTACATTATATGAACAGAGAATATATGAATATTTGTCAGATCTGTATTATATCATTATGAAGAACCGCAACCAACTGCCAGAATGTTACTCTGTGCATGTTACTGAATTATGAACAATAGGAGAGAGTAAAAGGAGTTTATTGTGGTGAAGTTTATTCATTTTATATGTGTGCGCAAATTTATTTTTATTATATACAATCATTGACAAAAAATGTTGGAGGCAATTAAAACAGTTCAAAATTCTTATCTTGTTTTTATACTTTGTATAAGGGTATTCCTCACACTGACTGTAAACATTTGGACCATAAAGACAAAATGATTACGGTAAGTAACAAAAGGCCCACAGAGGGATTCAAACCCGCGACGTAAGGATCTACTCTTTACTAGCAGACGCTCTAGCCACTGCGCCACGCGGGAGACTTATTTCAGTTCTGTTTAAACCAGTGATCAAATTTTGCAAAGTGCATGTATTGGAATTAAAAAAAATCTCCAGTTGAGCAAAACCTCTTGTCATATTGACACCAAGGATTCTTAATTTCTAAGTTCTGTAAAGTTTTTTTTTCAAATCCCGTGAGGCTATGCATTTGATCACAGAATGATGTTGAAATTCATGGGAATGAAGAGGAGAAATTTGACGATTAGCTCTACATGTATGACCATGAATTGGACTCGGGGTGCGCTTTGTGGACCATATAGGTGTTTTAATGTTTTCGTAATCAATAGGCTTTTCGTAATACTTCGAACTTCTTAACGTGAAATGTAGATACCTGCTTTGCTGTAGGTAAGTATATTTCAACCGTGACTATCAACCCTGTCAAATCTCTGGAGGTGATGTGATGCGCTTGATGAAGTTGATTCGATTCCTGCTGACTTTGGTGGGAGGCTGTTTGAGACACTGTTGCCATGGTTACCAAGAAGGGAAAATGTTCGATTTTGTGAACTTTATATCAGTATTAAACCCTGTGTGCCAACTTCTTGCATCCACTTAGAGATTGGATGATAGTCAAAATTAAAAGTCAAGTTAGCTGTTAATAAATATCAATCATACAAGTTATGGGAATCTACATTTAAGGGTACGTATCCAAGGAAAGAAAATATTTTTCAGGTTTTTAAGCATATATTTTCTGCTTGTTTCCACAGCAACGCTCTATCTAAAGAATCTAATCTGAATTTTTTCAAATGGGAAAACTTGGAGCACACCAACATCTTATAAAATTGATCCTTAGTTTTGAGGAAATGTGCTTTTTTTAAAAGATAGGATCAGATTGAAACATACAGAGTGTTACTTTGAAGGCTCTCTGTGGTATAAAAACCTTGGCAACCATTGCCAACCAAAATGAAATATCATATTTTGTTCTTGGTATATGTTTCAAGGCTCTTTTTTCTATTATTTGGTCACAATTCATCCTAATGTTGCTTTTTATTTTTACGTGTATGACTTTATAAAATTCAATGAATAGTGTTTTTACTTTTGAATACTTGTTTACCATAGTAACGTATGTAATAGTTGATTTACTAAACATGTTTATCATGCATTTCAGACATTTGGAAACAGTCATTGCCAATTGTTTGCTTTGCCACAAATGTTAACTATAGAGCTCTTAACATGTTAAAAAATGCCATTTTTCGAACTTTAAGACATGTTGCCATGATAACTATAAAACAAAGCAACCAATTTTTGCCTGATTTCAGTTTAGGGTATCAATGACTTTTATCATAGAGATTTTAGAGAAATTCTGAGACTATGCGTGCCACAGCTCCTATATAAAATTTCAAATCATTACAGACAATGGCTCTTAAATTGTAATGATCCGAAAGGTGTGGTGATTTTATCGTTTATATGGAGCATATTTTTGCAATCATGCATTTATGTTTTTAAATAGTTTTAATAATATTCCCTTAACAGTTTTTGCAAAAAAAGAGATTTTTTCTATAAAGTTATACGTATACCAGTGACTTAATCTGTGGATAGTCATCAGATAACGTAATTAAATAATTTGATGAATAAAATAGAATGAAAGAAAATTATTTGAATAAATAAAAATGAAATAAAATGCTGATAACAGGCACGTAGTATTAAGAGTGGGAAGCAGTAGGGTCTGCCCCCTTCCCCATTTTTTTTTCCAAAGAGGGCTTGTCCCTATACCACATTTCCTCAAAGATAGCCTTTATTATAGAATTTGTTCATTGCGAGACTTTGATTATTGTTCATTGATTATCTCTTACTTTTTATGTACATGTAGCATGGTGAATGGTAATTTGGTAATGTATAGATAATACTTGATTAATTGTGAAAGTTAATCATCTCACAAGTAAAATTTATAAAGTCATGTAGATTGTAAGATCTATGTACGAGTTCTGCAGTTGTACTCCTTGAACTTTTTATTATGCAGTTTAAATACCAGTGATCAAGTGCATAATTCACGTATACAGAGCTGTTTTGTTAATTATTTCAGTGCGATAGACTTAATTCATACAATTTTAAGCGTTCCTATCTTCAGCTTATGAGCTTTCAACCGTAGCCTCAACCAAAATACCCACCACAGACAGGAGAGAAGGGAGTTTGGGAGCGTTTGGGGAACATCTGTAACGGTTCCCGTTACAATTAGCACTAGTTCACATTATTTTATATCAAGGATCATTTTGAACGACGACTTTCGGAATTCCAAGATCGTCAAACGCTATCAGATATAGATACAGTATTTTTTCTCTAGAGTCAAAGGTTGACAAGTATGGTTTGGTTTTAAAATTCTCCATTTCTGTTTCTTAGAGAAACAACAAATCATATTAGCTTCATTTTAAGCTGATAAGAGTTAACATTAATTTTTTGTAGTCCAAATTCAGTGGAGTTATCATTGTTCGTTGGGTACCGTAAAATATTCCTTTTCTTTTTGTGGAACAGTGAGTGATCTCAAAAATTAAAACAAACATTACAAATCGGTTAAAACGGTGTAAACCAGGGACCTCCAAAAAATTCCAGAAGTTGAATCAGCTGCCATGTAGTGGTAAGCTTCCCCATTGAACTATCACGCCGCATTGTGCCCTAAGTATCAACCAGGTTGCTAGACGGAACATTCCCTTAATGACTTAAATAAAGAACATATGATACCCCATTGTTAAGTATTTTATATCTTTGCCTTACAGTTAGGCCCTTCCCCGACTTATGATTGTACAAGGGAAGATTGAAAATAAGAAAAGTAAAATAATATAATGTTGAATTTTAATTTTTTTCAAGAATGCAAAAATTAAATTAAAATGTTTCCTAGAGGTTTAAAGAGTTTAAAGTCGGCCAATTTGTAGCCGGTCTATCGGGTAGGGTAATTAAAAATTTTTTTTAAAGATAATTTGCTTTTTAGCAAAGAAACTTGAAATTCGGTACATGTCCAATTTATCATAAAAACTTGGAATATAGAAATATATGAAGATAACGAACAGTATTCAATCTCAGAGGTCCATTAAACAATACAAAATTTTGAGCAGAGAAAACACGGACCTCTAAAACATCAGAAGTTTGATCAGCTGCAATATTGTAGCCCTCTCTATTTTTTTTTTTTAATCTGATGTTTTCTGGAGAGGGCTACATCTCCGTAATGGCGTATATATTTTTTTTTTGGAATAGGGGCGACTGCAGGCAAAATAAATTGTTTTTAAATTCAACTTACTTGGCACAGGTAGATTTCAAAAAGATACCTAGCCTACATAATTCTGTATAACGATTTTTGATTTCCTTGAATGGTGTTGCCGTGGTTTCTAAAAATAGAAATTTATGTGATATACATTTAAGGTACCCGATCTATAAAAGGACATAATTTTCTAACTTTAAATATTTATCCGTATCAAATACTCTGAAACTAATTCAAAGCAGTTAAGATTAGAAATTAAAGGATTTCCCAGATTAACTTAGCAGTAATTAATTATGAATGCATTGAGGTCTATGGGAACAAGTTCGAACTTCTTAACGTGAAATGTAGATACCTGCTTTGCTGTAGGTAAGTATATTTCAACCGTGACTATCAACCCTGTCAAATCTCTGGAGGTGATGTGATGCGCTTGATGAAGTTGATTCGATTCCTGCTGACTTTGGTGGGAGGCTGTTTGATGTGTCTTGCTGACAAATCTTTCACCCGTATTTAATATAGCGTTTCGGATAAAACTTGACAAACTATATTTTATAAAGAGGATTATACACTTATTCTAAAAGCGATGCCTTACAGACATTTATGTATCAAGTATTTAGAATTAATGTAAATCCCACCATCTTCCTGTGATCTTGAATTATGTTTACCGAACTAAAAAGAAATTAAAAATTTGTCTTTAAAAAACGAGTCATTTCAAATTACTGAAGTACACTACTACAAATTACTGCTCCACTTCTGCACGTTATGTAGGTTCATCATATTATATCACATGTACCTGAAGTGTGGATTCTCCCCAAACAGGAGACTGTAGCTCTACTGGTTTGCACTTATAACAAAGGAAGAGAAAAGAAGCATTGGACTGATACTAAATAAAGAAATAATCCTTTATTTAGTATCTTTGTGGCAAGATTGCAATAAGACTACAACTGTTGGAGTAGCCATATGCGCTTCCCATGTAATTCTGTACAGAATTACATGGGCAGCGCCTTTAGAGTAGCCTTTTAAAAGAATTTTACAGAAATTTCAATTTTAGTTACCACGGCAACATCTTTCATCAAAAAGCAATAATAAAAATTAGGTACATGTTTCTCAGTGTAGTCTACCTGTATGCCAAATTATATCAAAATCAGACCAAAATTGTAGCAGGAGTAGCATTTTAAGGTATCCGATCCATATTAACCTCAAATTCAATGAATCTGTGTGCATAACAGACATATATTGGCTGAATACTCTGAAGACATAATCTTCATGTTTTTGTCTCAATATGTAAGAGTTGAATGTGTCCCAATTTTTTATCTTGACCTATCAGGGGCGTAGCCAGGGCACTTTCGATGTGGACGCCAGGATAGGTGGGGAGTTTGGGGCCGCCTTAAGGCCCCCAATGGGTCCAGGGGCGAAGCCCCCGGAAGCTGAGGAATTTTCAACGATTTTGATGTGCATATTTGACCCTCCTGCTAGCATTTTCTAACACTTTTTCAGTTTGTTACGCATGCATACAGCCACATTTGAGGTCGGTTCTTTCCTTGTATAAAAAAAAAACAATCAAAACATCCAATAGGTTGTTTAACTAATCCACTTTTAGACTTTTGAAGCTCGACAAAATAAGTATGGTAACATACGGTAGTTGGTTAGAATGATTGACTGGTTTAGACAGACCACGTAATTGACTGATAGTCAAGCTTAACCCTGGTATCTTTAACTTCTTGCAACTATTAAAATAACATGTATATCAAATATACTTTTGATTTTAAGGTAGTGTTACGGAAGTCAATACTTGAACAGGCCTCACTATTATTTTTTAAGGTTAAACTGAATTTTAACAATTTTTCGAATTCTTATGTTTTCATATGTATAAAGCTGAATTATGACTTTTGAAGTATCGCATGAAGCCGATATAGGTTAAAAGTTGGGGGGGGGGGGATATCGTTACAGAAGTTAAGCATTACGGTTGGGAGTTAATTTCAAGTTATAGAAATTGAAATTCTTGGCATTAAATAAAATTATCGTTTGTTTTAAGGGAGCCGGCTGGCGTTTTATTGTGCGAAATCTACACTAGAGAAACTCTTTCAAAATGTAATTACACTTGGAAAAATCTTGTCATTATTCGAGAGTTAACCAAAATCCGGGAAAATCTTTTGATTTCAGTAATGTGTATACTATCGTATTTTCCCTTAAAACTGATTCTGTTGGTTTTCATTAATTTTTTAATTCTAATTTTTTTTAAAAGTATTTTTTTTATTTTTAAAATCATTTACTAATAATTTGCAAAAATGATGAGTAGGCTTTAAAATATTACGCCTATTTCGCTCTCCTCTGCCTTTCTTTTTTTTTTTTTTTTGGAAAAATGATGCGGACGTTTGTGCGTACAAACGTACGCCTGGCTACGCGCCTGCCTATCCTTGAAGAGTTATCCCCCTTTGCTTTTTATCAATAAAATTAATTCTTTAAAAAATCTATCTGGTGAAAAATTATTTTTTAATAGTATATCTATTCTTAATAATTATATACATCTGAAATGGTTTTTGGGATTTAGTTTCGTATAAAACGTTAGGAATATGTTTTCGTCTAATTTCTTAAACACTAAAAAATATTAATTTTACAATCATTTAAGTAGTTTGTAACTGCCTATGTACCGGGACTGACTGCACTGAGGTAGCACATGCCGTGTAACAGAATCTCAGGATACCTCTCTGGTGACAAGCCTGTTGATGCTTGACTGTCTATTCTCTTGAACTTGTGATAAGACCTGAATAAGGCACACAGTGCATTACAATATGAGTAAAGCACATCAAGCATTTTTTGTAATCCCTCAGGAGAATCGGAAAACAATACCATGTCATCTCCATATAACATTAAAAACAATGGCACTTCTTGAAGACTAATATCTTGACAACTGGACATGATAAAAGCATTCTCAAAATCGTTTAAACATAAAGAAAAAAGTAGTGGAGACAGTGCTTCTCCCTGAAGGTCTCCTTGATCTACTCCTTGAGTGAAAAAGTCACTAAAATTGTTTTTGTATTTCACACAACTCCTAACATTCTTATACAGAGAACATTTTCCCCTTGATCCCTAATGTTATGAGCTTTTTAAAAAGATAATTTCTATTTATACTATCAAATGCCTTACGGAAGTCCACAAAACAACAGTAGAGTTTTTTCCCGTTCAAAAGATATTCATCAATTATAATGAAATTATATTAAAGGTTCCAGCAAATGCTTTACCAAGCCCTTAATTACCAGAACTTTCACCATAGCTTTTGAATTGCGGTGGGAACTAATTGTGGTCCATTGTTAGCGGGTTTGTTTCTGAAGAATTTAAATTCTTTTTTGTTCTTGAATATTTTTATTTGTTTCATCTCTCAAAGTAATGAAAATACTATAAATCCAAACTTTTGCACCGCAATTTCTCTTAAAAGGATCTTTTTCTTTTTATATTTGGCATTGATATTTCACCTGTTGGTTCCTTACAAAAAGACTTTTTACATTGGAGTTCGACTTACAATGAAATCATTTACAATTTTAAGAGCATCGGCGTTTTTCAAAACATATCTTCTTTATTTAATTTTTACAATGTGAAGAAAATATTTTGAAATATCTTGCACTTTACACCCTTCTTCCAGGATTTAGAAATAGTGTCCGATAATTTACCATATATTTTACTCATATTTTTTGGAAAAGCGTATGTTCTCTGAAAGATATTTTAAAGCAAGATCTCAAACATGAACGTCGGAATGGAAATTTTTAAACCGCCTTTCCAAGACCATAAAACTGTTTGGGACCATTCAAAAGTAAATAAAGTATCACAAATAAGTGTGAAATACATGCTTGATTTTCTTAAAGCAGAGGAAAACTAAAAATCCAGGAAATAATATACGAAGTGAGCGAAAAAATAAATCAAAGTGTTTTTTTTTCTTTACAATGCTTGGATTTGTAGCTCTCTGCTTCATCTGTCCGAATTTTCTGAAGCAGAGAGCTCATTTCTGCAGCTATCTTTTTGTTAAAATGTCCAAAACTGTATTTACATGTATGCCTTCAATTTACTCACCTGTAAAAATATTACTACGTGCACAAATTTAGTGTGATCAAATTAAATAGACCAGAAAGCATAAGCCATAGTTTTTGATGAACTCTGAAAGAAGTAATCAACTTATAAAACTGAGCTTTCGAGATGACGAAAGTCATATTGAGGCAGGCTTAGAAGAAAACAAAGCCATATATATGTCTTCTGGTAAGTCAGTTTTTAATTAGTTATTTACAATACCTTCGAATCACAGGCACTTGTTTCTGTAATAATTTTTTTACCCTTAGTATAATACTATGACTACTTTGTGTCATTATTAAACTATGGGTCAAAAATTGATTACAGAAACAATTATTGCTTCAAATATGGCTAAATTGATATTTATATTAAAGCGTATTTTGTAATCTAGTTACGTCTATACCACAAACATTATGTTTGAACTTAGATAACTGCTGTAAAATATGGCATTTTAAATAATTTTTCAATGCTATTTAAGGTATTTACTAAAAAAATTCGATTAAGGCACAAGTTGAATCACAGAATTATTTACCATTAAAAAGTCTGATAGTGTTAAAGGTTTTAGCAACGAATGGACTAGAATTATGACAGAAAATAATATACTAGTAGTTTTTTGATAAAAAATTTACCTTGAAGACCGAAAATTCAATATACATCAGAATTTTGCTTAATATTTATAAGTTTGCAGGCTCTCTACGGGGGGGGGGGATTGTAATATCTGATCCGATCTTTTACTGAATCTGTTGACATTTGCACTAAACCTATAAATCTAAACAGGACGTAGTAAACTTCATAAAGTTTCAAGTTTCCACCTTTATTTCGATAAAATTTTTGTGGTATTTCATTTGTAAATTTCAGGGACGAGTTCGGGACAAGTTTTGAGATCAGGTCAAAAGATATCTCGGGAATTCTGGAAAAAAAGGAATGGACCCAGCAGGCACACAACGCTGTTTAAACATTGAATATTAGTTGAAGTTGGGTTTAGACGTTGATAAATCTAGATACAATATTGATTCAACGTTGACTTTTCAACGTTGAAAATTTAATGTAATGTTGATTCAACATTGAATTCAAATTGAGTTGCTTTGCCAACATTGATTCAACGTTGGATCTTCGCTGAGCGGTCGAATCCTATTTTTCGCTGATAGATAATAACGATTCAAGATTTCAACGCTGAACACAATTTTCAAAATCTAATATAAACTAAACGTTGAATCAACATATATAATCAACATGATCAACATTGATTCAAAGTTTTATTCAATGTCGTGTGCCTGCTGGGGAAAATTGAATTTACAATGTAAATATATCTTCGTGGCAGAAATATATACTTACTCAGCTATAGTTTCAGTTTCATTTCATAAAGTACTCAGATGGATAATTTTGCCGTGGAATTTTGAAATTGAATTTTTAAAAAAAAGTTTTGTTCGAAACAATACTCATCCTAAATCTTCAGTCCGATTAAGAAAACTTTGTTCAAAACTAACCGGAATTCTTTAAATCAGTTTTTGTATTTCGACAAATGAATATTGCAATAGTCCTATTTAATAGAATTTTCTCTGAAAGCCTTTTATAACATTTCTTTTCGTATAAATTTTCTTTTTATTTAATTAAGAATGGGTACACAGGAAGACCTTTGAACAATGTTTTGTTTAATCGACTCACGAGAGATGGTCACAAAAACTACACAAGGTTAGGTATATCATTGACTTGTATGCAAATGTTTTCTCATTGCCAAAATTTCTTAAGTCAAGGATAACATCCCAAAACAAGCCCTTGAAGTGTCAGTTGGACGTAGAACAATATTGACAATCCTTTATATCTACTTCTACCCTGATAGACACCATTGATTTAAAGGATCAGCACTTACTATCCCTCAAATCTTTGATCCAGAAATTAAGTGTACATAATCAATTCGGTCTTCCAGCCTCAACTGACCTCTCTACTGGAAACAGAGATATAGTCTTGCGTTCAAAGGTTTAATCAGTAATGTTAAATTTATTTCACTGTTATCTATAGTATTCATTTATTACATATCAGATAAATATTTGCTTTATCATATGAACTATACCGGTATTTGCTTGAACGTTTATTGGCCACCGACTTTGTCTGGCATCGCGGATGCAGCGAAGTGCGAGTGTGGTTCTGATAACAACTCCAAAACAAGATGTATTAACTGAAAAACACTGATGTCCCCGTTTGACAGCTTATGGCGAAGGCTGATGTTTCTCAAATGCAATTCAAACTCAAAGGTCAAAAGATCAAATTCCTTGGTATCAAGAGGAAGGTCTTTCACAAGGAATATACCTGTGAAATACGAAAGCCCTCGTTCTAGCTGCTCAAAAGTTATGGCCAAGGTTTAAGTTTTTTTGACAAAGTGAGTCAAACTCTAAGGTCAAGGTAAAAAATATTTATACCAATTGAAAGATCTTGTCACAATTGATACACTTACAAAGTATCGAAGCCCTAGCACCGACTGTTCAAAAGTTAAGGCAAAAGTTAAAGCATTTGTTATTTCTGTAAAATTGGGTAAAACTCCAAGGTCAAGAGGTCAAATTAGGTTGTACACAAGGATAGGTCTTGTCACAAGGATACTCCTGTGTAATATAAAAGCCATACCCTCACCCAATAAAAACATAAAAACATGTTTAAGTTTTTTTGCGGACAAAAAGACAGACAGAGCAAAAACTAAATACACCAGAATCTTTGACTACCGGGGCATTATAAAATTTGCCATCTATATTATTCCAACTTTCATAATTGCACTTATATTTCTTTATGTAGATATCCCCATAAACGAAGTGGTGTATTCTCGCAATTTTTTTTTATCTAGCAGATTGTTGTTACTTAGAAATGAAAATAATGAGACAACGTACAGTATTCAGGCTTACAATCCATTTAAACAATAATTAGCAGATCAAAGATGAACAATCATTAAAGGTGGGGTCAGTTGCCATTGAGGAGTAAGCATCACATGTCAACCTGTCACACACACAAACCAGTGTGTAAATACAGTGTGTAAATAATGGCCTTGCAATTAGTATAAAAACATATGTAAACATTTGACTTAATGATAACATTGTGCTTACAAGATATTGTATCGACCGTAGAAATTGTGAAATAATAACCTTAAAAGGGACTGTTGATACTCATGTTTCATCAACTTGTTTGTCAATATCTTACCTCGTTTTGATTGATTGATTGATTGTATATTGTTTAACGTCCCTCTTGAGAATTTTTCACTCATATGGAGACGTCACCGTATGCCGGTGAAGGGCTTCAAATTTAGACCTATACTCGGCACTCAAGGCCATTGAGCAGTGAGGGTTCTTTATCGTGCCAGCGCCTACCGTGACACGGGACCTACGTTTTTAAGGTCATATCCGAAAGACCCGTGACTTTCACTTCTGATGCCGAGCGCTTGGCGAAGGAACAGTCGCTACCTATTTTTACGTCTTAGGTTTGACGCGGCGCCGGGAACGAGAATCGAACCCGGGCCTCCCGATCACGAAGCGAACGCTCTACCACTAGGCTACCGTGAACGGTACCTCGTTTTGAAAATTGTTTGTACATATTACGTGTAGCATGCTCTTGAACGTTGAAGTAACTGAGAGACATAAATAATATAAGAAAATTTAACTTAAAAAGTGGTATATGCATTGTGCGGTGCATGAAAGTAAGGAACCTTGGTCATATATGTTGAGATGTGGGTTATACACTTTAAGAACTTGAATAAATGAAGAAAACAAAACAAATGAAATTTTAACAAAATTCAATAAACAAAACAAAAGTAAATTTTTACAACAAAAAAAAAAAAAAAAAAAAAAAAAAA
>PRKT01000593.1:23605-61096 GCA_003671525.1 Saccostrea glomerata | reverse complement strand
CAAACTAAATACATAGAAATCAACCATATGTACAAACTGGAAATATTCACCATTGACCTTGATTTACTCTAGCTCTTCACTCGACCTTGACAACGCATCTGCAATAACGTTCTGATTACCTGGAACATACCGAACTGTGTAACAAAACTCCTGCAATAGAAGACTCCATCTCAAAAGCCTCTGATTTGACAGTTTTGATCTCTGTAACCAAGTCAATGGAGCATGATCAGTTTCAATAACAAACTGCTTACCTTCTAAATACACTCGGAGTGTTTTGACAGCCCAGATAATTGCATAGCATTCTTTTTCAATCACCGCAAAGTTTTTCTCAGCTGCTGTAAACTTTTTACTCAAAAAGAATATTGGGTACTTACCAGTGTCGAACTCTTGTTCGAGGACTGCGCCTGCTCCAGTAGCACTTGCATCTGGACGCAAGACAAACATACGACTGAAATCTGGACTGTGCAATATTGGTTCACATGCCAACTTACCCTTAAGTTCCTTGAAAGCAGTATCAAGATCATCTGTCCATTTTATTTTGTATGGTGAATTCTTTTTGGTCAAGTCTGTGAGTGGTAAGGCAAGACTAGAAAAATTAGGAATAAACTTCCTGTAAAATCCAATGAGACCCAAAAATGACCTTACCTTCTTTTTGGTATTTGGAACCGGAACGTTTTGAATTGCATGCACCTCAACAAACCCCAATTTGCACTTTGACGGTCGGGCTGCTAAATTAGCATTCTGCAACGCTGTAAAAATCTCCCTCAAATGTACCAAGTGATCTTCCCAGGAATCGCTGAAAACACCAATGTCATCTATAAAAGCTTCTGCATAATTTTCATGACCTTCAAGGACTTTACTCACCAATCTCACAAAAGTTGCGGGAGCATTTACCATACCAAATGGCATTACAGTGAAGCTGAAGTGAACAAAAGGTGTAACAAAAGCACTTTTCTGTTTTGCCTCGTCATCTAGTGGCACTTGCCAATAACCCTTAGTAAGATCCAACTTACTGATATACTTAGATCTACTGATTTTGTTTAGAATATCATCAATTCTTGGCATCGGACGAGGATCAAACACAGTTACCTTATTTAGATCCCTGTAATCCACGCAGAATCTAAGGATGTCGTCATTCTTTTTGATGAGTACAATAGGCGCTGCGTAAGGGCTTTCCGTCTCCTCTATGATTCCCATCTCTTTCATCTGCTTGATTTCTGCTTTGACGTTTTCCTGGAGCGCATACGGTATGGAATAAGGTTTCTTCTGGATTGGTTCCTCGGTTGTTGTTTTAATGGTGTGCTGGATGTATGAAGTTTTCTTTGGAACATCTGTAAATACATTCTCAAATTCTTCTACTAACCTTTTGAGTTGTCGTTTCTGCTCTTCTGACAATTCTGACGATATCTCAGCATTATCTGACGATTCTGTCTGTAGAAGGATTGGTGCTCTATGGTTAGTGTAATCGTCCTCATCTGAAAAACTTGGTTTTGCATCCATACATGCCAAAACTTCACTGCTTTTCGGACACTTCTCTTCCTCATCTCTGCTAAACCACTCTTTAACATATTGACATGGTAAACGGGTTCTTTATTCTTGGATATTCTTACCTTGTAATCCACTGGACTTACCCTTTTTACTACTTCATACGGACCTTTCCATTGCGCCATCAGCTTAGATGCGCTGGTTGGGAGAAGTACCAGAACTTTCTGACCTACCTCAAATGTACGAGTTCTTGCCTTTTTGTCGTAGTACAATTTCTGTTTCTTTTTCGCGAGTTTCTCTGAATCTTTAACCAAATCTCTAATATTCTGCATTCTCTCCCTCGTCTCCAAAATATAGGACAATACCGAAGCCTGTTCCACTGCAGGTTCCTCCCACTGCTCTTTCAAGATTGCTAAGGGCCCCTTAACATGTCTACCATACAGCAATTCAAAGGGAGAATACCCAGTTGTCTCATTTGGTACCTCTCTGTATGCAAAAAGGACGTAAGGCAAATGAACATCCCATTTGTGAGGTTCAGAAGAAGCGTATGCCTTAAGCATTTTCTTCAAGGTCCCATTAAATTTTTCCACCAACCCATTTGCTTGTGGATGGTAAGGGGTAGTTGTTAATTTTCTTACCTGAAGTAACTTACACAATTCAGTCATCAGTGTGGACATAAAATTGGTACCCTGGTCCGATAGAATTTCATTAGGCACACCTACCCTAGAAAACAGCTCTATCAAAGTGTTGGCCACTGTCTCAGCTTCTTGGTTTTTCAAAGGAAATGCTTCTGGATACCGAGTTGAGTAGTCCATACAAACCAAAATGTAACGATTTTTCTTCTCCGTCAAGGGAAGAGGTCCAACAAAATCGATGGCTATCCTTGAGAATGGTTCCTCAATGGGTGGAATAGGAATGAGTGGAGCTTTTGGAGTTCGGCCTTTTGGTGTTCCCTTTTGACAAATAGAACAAGATTTGCAGAATCGAGATATGTCAATATACATTCCAGGCCAAAAGAAATGTTGCATAATACGCTGCCTGGTTTTCTTGTTACCTAAATGTCCTGCTAGTGGAGTGTCATGAGCCAGGGACATTACCTTTGACCTCATTGTCTTTGGTATGACGATCTGGGAAAGTTTCTCACCAGAATCTTTCTGAAATATTCTATACAGTAAACCATCCTGTTTCTGAAAGTAAGACTTACCTTCTTGAGTATCGTCTTGTGCCATACTCAGTGCAGATTTCAAACTGTCATCTGATTCCTGAAGTTCTACCAACTTCTCTCTGCTGCACCACAATTGTTTCAAAGATTCATCCTCTGAATCCTTTTCTGTTGCTTTTCTCTGAGAACTACTATTACCTTGCTCCAATTTGGCCTGCAAACGTGTCTGAACTGCAGCACAAGTGTTCTCGTCATCTCCATCCCTCTTGACTTCTTTTTCGTCCTCCATTGGTTTAAGTATGCTAACATTATTACCAATAATTACATCAGCAAATGGAGAATCAAGGACAAGGGCATGTACCTTACCTGATACATAAGGAGTCTTCAAATCTACCATTGCCTCATCACAGTTTCTTTGAGATCCATCAGCCAGAGTTATCACTCTTGAACGTCCTGTTTTATCAGAGTCTGAAATAAACTTACTACGTACAAATACAGTAGAGCATCCGGTATCTCGTAAGACTGCAACTGGTTGATCACTCACCTGGCCCTTTACTAAATCCAAACCCAATGCTGCCGATGTTTCAATTACTGGCGACTCGTTATCAACTCCGGACAACTTAAGAATCACCCTACCTTTGGTTGTATCTTGTATATTGTCTACAACTTTAGACTCAGACTTATCTAAACACAAACCAACATTTTCTGACCTTTTCTCAGGCTTTGTACCTCTCTGACCTTTACTGTCTTGACCCTTTGACTGAGTTCTCTTAAGAAAACAGTTGGCTGCAATATGTCCTACTCTATCACAAATGAAACACTTTCTGCTATCCCCTGCATTAAAGTGAGACTTGAGATTTGACTTACCATCTTGAGAATTTGTCGAACCAAACTTGTTTGGCTTTCCCGTCGACCTATTCCCTGTACTATGAAATTGGACACTATTGCTACTAAGATACTTACTCTTATGTGCCGCCTGAAATGCATTAGACAACGCAACAACCTCCTCAATAGACTTCGGGTCATGCTCCAGAATCCACAACTGTAAGTCTTTTGGACAACTTCTAACAACCTGTTCTCTCAAGACCATATCATATAACTTGCCAAAATCTGAATCTATTTTCTCACGTTCACACCAGTGATTGAGGTACCTTTCTACCCTAACAACAAAATCTTTAAATGACTCATCATTTGACTGCTTACCCTGACGAAATTTTTCCCTGTAATCTTCAGAAGTAAGCTCATATCTCTTGAGAATAGCTGTTTTGATAATCTCATAGTTATCACTATCTGCATCCGACAACCTTGAATACGCTTCTAAAGCCTTACCTGCTAACATAGGAACTAAGCGTATAGCCCACTGGGATTTATGCCATTTCTGCAACCCAGCTATCTTTTCAAACGACCGTAAAAAGACATCAGGGTCCTGTCCCTCCTCAAACTTAGGTAACTTAACAGGTGGGCATTTAATCTCATGAGGTTGAGACCCCCCAATTTTAGCATGTTCTAGCTCTTTTTCTCTTATAGCTAATTCTCGTAATTTCACATCTCTTTCTACCTCTAACTTTGCACTTTCTCTCTGTGCCTGACGCTCTTCTCTCTCTTGCGCCCATCTCTCCCTCTCGAGCTCTCTCTTTGATTCCTGCTCCTGACGCCACATCTCGAGACATTCTTTTACGTTTGTACCCTTTTCAATTAAGTCAGCCATCCATTCTGGCATACCAGACATTGTGAAAGTTTGTAAACCTGAAACACAAAAGCAAAATTAATAATAGAAACAAACATGCAAAAAAAAATATTTCCTCTATTTACCCAAACTCAGATGTATCCCACCGCTGCCACCAAATTGTTGAGATGTGGGTTATACACTTTAAGAACTTGAATAAATGAAGGAAACAAAACAAAATGAAATTTTAACAAAATTTAATAAACAAAACAAAAGTAAATTGTACAACAACAAAAAAAAAACAAATTAAAAAATATAGAAATGAATTGTCTATCAGCAGCACGTCAGTCCTGGAAGAATGTTCTTTAAAACGTCAATTAATCACCACACCCTTGCTGAAGGTTTGAGTTCCGGTTTTTGAATTTCCTCTGATAAACGTGTTTTCTTTCACAAATTAAATTGAATATTATAACTTTCACAAGTATCACATATATCACATAATAAACTTTCACAATGCCGTCTGGATTAACTTTGGTTTGAATTGATATTATTTCAAACAGGAGATTTCATTATTCAAGATAAACACATAACTTTAAATTGCTGGTCCCGATGTGTCCGTCAGGGCTGCCGTACTCTTTCGTACTCTCTCACACAGTTGCCGCTGTTACTGCAAAACCATTACACATTGCAAGCCTCTCCCTGTCACCCTGGACTGCCGACTGGCTATTGTCAATGTAATTAGCTGTAGTACCCCGCCCAAGACCTGATAATTACGAAACGGGACAAAAGCCCGAGGAAATAGGACCCTGGGGAAAAATATAATAAAACAACCATACTAAACGTGCAGACTCACACAAGAAAACATATTTTACAAATTGTATTTTCAAATACCTGATGTAGTTTGAGTACCCGCCCCGGCTACTTCATCATAACAACAAGCCAAACAGGTCTTATCTCGGCTGTGACTTCCCGGGTACTACCCGAACACGAGCTCACAGGTAGATAAAATTACAAATCGAGGGGCTCCCCACAGGATAAATAACAATATTTACACTCACGCACTAGGGGTATCCTATAGAATTAAATTTAGTTTGTTGCAATATAGATAAATACTTGAATATTATGTACAACACATAATCATACATTATAATTAATCCGAGTATCATGATTTTGAAGCAGTCGGTAGGATTAATAAAGATTTAGATTTGAAACCTAGTCACGAGAATACTAAAAGGAAACAGGTTATCACTGAAATGGATCTGGAGTATATAAAGGCTCTGGTAGCCTGTATTCGGTCTCTTCGTATTTCCATTTCATTTCATCTGATAAACATTCTAATAACCTGTATTCCTGTCTTCCTTTAAGGTATGTCTCTTTGACAATGTATCATATCACTATCGCACTTTATTTTATTGTCTTATGTTTCTTGATTTCATTGTATTAATATTATTCTGTAATTGGCTATAATTTTGTTATAATAATAAGGATAATTTTGTTTCAGATTATACTGTAATCTCTCTTCGTATTTCCATTTCATTTCATCTAATAAACATTCTAATAACCTGTATTCCTGTCTTCCTTTAAGTGATTAAGCAAACCAGAATCACGAAGACACGAACTTGCCACGAACACCCTCACTAACCAAGTCAAACCCCTAGAAACCTATCAGCTGAGCATACAACTCAAACATAACAAAAATAAATCAATTTCTTTATTTATGAAATCAAAGGAAGCTTGCGCTGTTTTAAAGCTATTTTTACGTTATTTTTGTTTGAATCCTTTAAAAATAACAAAATTGCATGATAGGATGTAATTCCAACTCAAACATAAACCTTTGCAAATACATGACTCTTAAATTGAAAAATTGTATTTGTTATTTAATGAACATCATTTTTATATGCACAAAACTATGGCGTTGAAATTATGAGTGAATCCTCAGACATACTGTGTAGATTTTTTTCTAATTTAAGATTGGCCAGTCCAATATGTGAAAGTAACGCATAGTCAAGCAATGTGAAAAAGAATTTAAAAAAGGAACTGATGGAAGAGTCCTTGATAAGTAGTCCTTGAAATATGGAGACCGAGATGGAAAAAGAACAAGATCCTGATGAATCATTGGATATAACTGATAAACACCCCAGTGAATCCGCGCCCCCCACGCCTCCAGATGGCGGATGGGGATGGGTAATAGTGATCAGCTCTTTTCTGTGTAACGCAGTTGTCGATGGGTTAGCTTATTCCTTTGGGGTTCTTTTACCAAAATGGGTTCACGTTTTTAAAGAATCCAGAGGAAAAGTGGCGTTAGTTGGATCCCTGTTGGCGGGCATGTATATGTGTGCAGGTCAGTCTTAGGTTATTAAAATTCTACAAAAATTTAAAAGAGTTCTATGATATTTAAATGCATGAAACAATGAATTTAATGTTTTATTTTAGGTCCTTTAGTTAGTGGACTAACTAACAAATTCGGATGCCGAGCTGTAACAATCACAGGAAGCATATTTGCATCACTGGCGTTTCTTGCTGCATCGTTTTCCGATAGTATCACAACTCTCCTTTTGACGTATGGATTTTTAGGAGGTAAAATCTCCAACCTTTGATGTGATAAATTACACTCCGATTGCCTTTCATCAAAAATGTATGATGTATATTATGCATAATGTATTTTTCTCTGTAAAAAGGTTTGGGATTTGGACTGATATATCTCCCTTCCATTGTGGTAGTGGGATATTACTTCGAAAAGAAACGTGCTTTAGCAACTGGAATAGCCCTCTGTGGTTCTGGTATCGGAACTTTACTGTTTGCGACTGCCAACGCTTACATGTTGGAGGCTTACAGCTGGAGGAGCTTGGTAATAATACAAGCTGGCATTGTTCTCAATGGTAGTGTGTTTGGTATGCTGATGAGGCCGCTTGAACCAACAAAGAAACAATCTTCCATAAAAGCAGAGGCCAAAAAGTCAAGAAAAAAGACATCAGAGAAAAGGAAACAAAATGCCACCACAGACTCATCGAGAATGGATGCAGATGAATCATCTGAACTGAAAGAGCTCAGTAAAACAGGGGAAGAGGATAACATTATAGAGGAGGCAGAACTCGTATCGTCTAATTCCCAATTCAAGTCTTCATCATCAAACATAGGAGAGTACAAATCAAATAACATTGATAGTCCCGATATTCCCACAAAGGCATGTTGGGATAAATGTGCACGCCTTCCAATGTCAATTTTGAGCAATTTGAGAGACATGTTTGATTTTTCCTTACTAAAAGATTTCTCCTTTATCATGATAACTATTGGAAACATCTTTGTCATAACTGGGTATTACGTTCCCTTTACCTATGTAGTCGATCATGCTCTACAGTCTGGTATTTCCAAAACTGATGCCGCATTTTTGCTTTCCATCATAGGTAACATATTTTTCAATTTATAATCAAAGAAAGAAAAAAAGAATATTAGCTCACTGTCTTCTTGTCGAACAATTAATCATGCTTCTAACTCATTTATGTAGAAACTTATTCATAGGCATCGCCAACACGATAGGCAGAATAGCATCAGGGATCTTGGTCGACATTTTGAAATTCGATTCTCTAGTCATCAACAACGTGGCTCTGGTGCTGAGTACAGTTCTTCTATTTGTTGAACCATTTTGTGAATCCTATGGACTTCTAGTAGCCTTTTCAGTATTATATGGCTTTTCCGTGGGTATGTTCTAAAGAATGCATATGATTTTTGCAGATTTAAAAATATTTCAACATTTGATTTTTCATTCTTAAAGGTCCCAAAAGTATGGAACGAACAAACTTTGTGTGTGAGGCAGTCAAAGTCTCTAAATATTTTCAAAGAGTAGTTTAAAGAAAATACTTCTTTAGAGAAAAAAGCATAGATATTGTTTTTTTTTTTTTTAATGTTTAACTGAATTTATTGCCCAACAATTTTACAGTGCTAGACAACACATGAATATTAAAAAATGCAGTTTATTTAACCTACGATATGTACATCTGTACATATAGTTCAGTTTCGATTCAGAGCTGCAAGTGTACGTAAATGCAATTTGATTAGATGGATTTTATGCAATATTATTAAAATTTCATCATTCATTAAACATTCTAATAATATACAAACAATTTGTATCATTTACATAGCTTCCTACGTGTCATTAACCCCTATCATTATTTGTGACTTGCTTGGACTGCATAAGCTGACCAATGCTTTTGGACTCCTGACCTTGGCGAGGGGAGTGGCTGGTCTCTATGGTCCACCTGTCGCTGGTATCATTTTTATAAAGTTTGATTCAAAATGTTTGAATTTTACAAGTAATGTTACACTGTATGAACAAATTAGGTTTAAACACTTGCTATAAAAATGCTTTGAAAGTATGAGTTCTAGTTCAAGATAAAAAAACAACAACAACAACAAACAAACAATTTTTAAAAAAAATGCTAATTGCTCTGTTTCCTACATTTTATAAATAAGGGGACAACCCTAAAAAGTCTGCTCTATACTTTTCAATTATAACATATTGTGCAGAATACATATTTTATTATTGTAATATATTTTTCAAAAGTAAAATATCATTATTGCTAAAATTGGTAATAAAACTGATGAAGAATCTCTTTCTTGTAATTGTTATCTTAATGTTATTACAATCAGCTGCTTGAGTTGTATGAAATTAAAAAAAGAGAAGTAGAAATATGTGAGAAAAATTTGTATTCATTATTAGGTGCAGTATATAACGCCATGGGATCATACAGCTATTCGTTTTGGTTTGGAGGACTAATGTTTGCGCTCGGTTCTGCCTGCCACCTGGTGCTTCACCTTCCATGTGTCAAGAAGAAAGGACAGGAGGGCGTATCTAGAGAGATAGTTGTTACAGTTGGTACAGGAGAGAAAGACGCCATGTTAAACGATCACCAAAAAAATTGTTAATCCCATCAGAGAGTTACCCTTCCAGGTTAATGTATATTATACAAATCCAAAAGTTTTGAGTCCGAGCATTATGTATTCTAAAACATTAAAAATCAACTAGTTAAACTATGTGCATGTAAAATTTTTAATCTATTGGGTTTATTATTAAGACAGTTGGTTGCATGATTTATGACACTGTCATTTTTCATCCGTTTGTTTGATTTTTCTCACGCATGCTGTATTGTATTGTAATTTACATATTTCATGTTTGTATCTTCTTTATACTGTAGTGCAGTTTAAGAGAATAAACTATAGAATTGAATTGAGAAAATGTAGTGCAATGAAGAATTTAAAAAGTGAAAGTGGAAACCGAGTTTCTTTGAATAAAATGTGAAACCATGTGATTTTAGATGACGATTTAAAGAACATGTTCGTATGTTAAAACGTAGATCACTTGTGCTGTTCATATTGGTTTGAAGAGAAATTATATCTTTTAATTTCGTATTTACAATGTTTTGTACTTTAAAGAAAATCTAGAAAATACTTAGTAGCTGTAAAATGTTAAAATTGAGAAATAAATTGGCAAAAGTATAAAATGGTGCTAAAACGAAGTACTCAGTATATCACTTAATATGTTATTAACGACGTATTTTCCCGTTATTTCCCGATCATGACAAGGAGCACACGGCGGGTGTGACCGGTCGGCAGGGGATGCTCACTCTTTCATGGCACCTGATCCCACCTCTAATGATTTGGAGGTCTGTAGTTGCTCTGCTCCTGTTTTGTGTTGTTTTATGGACTTTTAATCTTGAATACTGTTCGTTATCTCCATATGTTTCATTGATGCACTCTCAATAGTTATATTTTCATTGGAACATTTTTAACAGTGTTATATAATTGCATCATTATAGCAAATGAGGTAATTTCTTGAATTACGCAAAAAATGAGGAAAACAGCAATCCTGGTAAAAAGCCATTTGAAACAATACAAATTGAAAGCAGAGCAAACAGGAATATTTAGAAACCAAGAGGTGGGATTAGATGCCATGGAATACTAAACAACGCCATGTAGACGGTGCTCCTTGTCATATTTGGTTTAACAGAAAACCTATTGACATTTCAGTGAAATGAAAATGATTTTCTGTGTATGAAAGAACTGATGAAATGTATTCATAATAAGGACTTTGTTTCGAAAATTTCTAAGTCTACGAATGGGCTAAATTAACCGGTATATTATTTTAGGAAAATTAAATTGAGGGGAGGAAGAAAATTAAATTATTTATTGGAATATTATCCTAAGATACGATCAAACTTTAATAGTGTTACATGTTGTATGTGAGAAAGTTTAATTTATTTATTTTGATGACTGGGCCGATTTTGGCAATTCGTGGATTAAGCTCTTTAAGGGATTTAGAGAATTAAATGGCGAAATGATAGAAAAGATAAGAAAACCTTGAAAATTCTATGATGAATTAAAAAGTGATGTGAGTACATGAGGTAGTGACAAATAACGTTTATATGCGTGAATACAACAAATGGGAAGCTTAGTCATATCAGGTGATCGACTGAAAATCATTGACAAAAGGCGCTTCTCGTGAATAAAAACCATGGTCAAAGTAGAAACATGGAAAGGGGGTGGGTTCGAGGGTTAAGTTGGAACTCAGTTAAGTTGAAAAACTTATTCAAAGCATTTTAACAAGATACTTAACAGAGAGTGCGGTCATAGATATGTACATATATTTCTATACTATATTATAGTAAGCACTTGAGTATATACAAAAACAACAATTATTCCCACTTGAGGCAATTTATTACACATCTAAAGTTTAAAACAATTTTGTATAACATTATAATTTATGAAAATCTATAAATTACTGAACTTATTTGCAGAGAATTGTAACATATAATTTCTAAAAATATTTTTCTGATGTAACATACCACAACGTTTATCAAAAATTACAAATCGACATACAGAATATATGAATCTAAGATATCATGAACCTCGTGTAATTTCTGTGTATATTACGTTTTATTTGAGCCAGGATATAATTGTGGAGACTTGAATTTTTGAAAGATTTGCTTTCTTTTTCAAAATAAAAAAACATGCTCTGTACCATATATTCTATGTGAAAGGAAATAACGATCAGAATTTAGGCTCAAAAATAAAAAGAAAGAATATAAATCGAGAGCGAAACAATCACGGACCTCTAACACATCAGAGTGGGATCAGATGTGATATAGGAGTTTTCATTCTCTACCGACCGGTCACATCCAAAGTGTGCTCCTTGTGAGAAAAACGGCCGAAAAAATCCGTAGAAAATTCAGTGTCTAAATAATGGTGTAACAAT
This sequence comes from Saccostrea glomerata, assembly GCA_003671525.1. NCBI lineage: Eukaryota > Metazoa > Mollusca > Bivalvia > Ostreida > Ostreidae > Saccostrea > Saccostrea glomerata. The sequence goes on along the minus strand of PRKT01000593.1, from coordinate 49,534 downwards.
AAGCATAAAAACCCAGTCAGTTTTCCATTTAATGTTAGATTGTACTTGCTGACAATGTCATTGAATTAACCATAGTTCTAACTTGCTAGAATGATTACTTTAAAGAAAGCCTGCTAATACTCTTGATTCATCAACTTGTTCGTCAATAGCCTGCCTTTTCATATTAAAAATCATATGGAGAACGTGCTCTTGCGTATTAAAACTATAAACCCCAATATGCAAGTAATGCAAATGTAAGGGTATATTGCCTACATAAGTAAGGGATAATAGAAATTCAAGTCATCCCCTATATCATAAAGTTTTGTTGTCATATTTCCAATAACATCCTATTCTAGTAAAATATCGAAATATGAAACCAGATAAGTAAGACCCTTTGGTATCTTTTTTCTCGTTTTCCGGGTTTATCGATTCGAATTATGAATTGAAGTAACTACATGTATCATTAATTGATAAAACGTTGTTGATTTATTCATGTAATTGTCAAGTTGGAGGCCACATCAAGTGTTTTCGTCTCATGCATTATAAGTTTTTAAAGTAATTCTGTTTAAATGAATACAAAAATATGTTTGGTCCATTTGATACCCTAGGATATTCCCACAGATTGTTAAATATCCGATCTTGAAGAACTCCAAAAATATTGTCGGACAGATACTCGAGTAACTTTTTCATGTCAACTTCAGATTATCTGTGCGTACAATCATAACAATATTTTTAACAAAACAGTTTTGAAATTACAAGGTAAGTTAACTTTTGAGTCCCATTTTTATTGAAAAATTAGGTGTCTATGATATCAAAAAGCCTTGAATTTAATATTTCGTGAGGAATGGTTGTCTAAAGTGTTGAAAAGTCTTATTATTTGATGTCATTGATTTTGATAAATTTTGTGATTTCAATCTTTCTTCTCGAATAATGTTTTTGTACAGTCCTCTTTAAAAAATGTCGTCTCTTTCATTGCTTATAGTATTTTAATGAGGAGTAAGGAAAGAGACTTAGTAGAACATTTCCTGGAATTCCCTACTTGTATCTTTAGAAGGATTTTATATGAAGTATATGAATCCCATAAAGGTACTGTAATTCAAATTCATTACGAGTGCTGTGATTATAAACACTTTTTAAAATAGACGTATGATTTTGAAGAATTTCTGTCTTTGAAAGGAAGCTTTGGGTATTTTGACACCACTTTCAGATTTAATTTAAACAGTACGACATTTAACTCTGGACACGACATAGTCCAGACTTTTTACTGCCGTTAGTTATTGTTATATCTAAAATATATTTATATCACTTGGTGGGATTTCTTGGCAGTATCCCAAGGTCTTATGCTGAATTCACATACATATCCACTTCTAAAAATATACAATCTTAAAATTCAGAATCCCATGGGAAAATGGTGGGATTTTCAATCCCAACAACTATCCCACCATTCTCCCATGGGAGAAAAAATGTCAAAATGGGATATTTTCTCCCATTAGGATTATTCCCACGGATATTGACAATCAAACAATTTCTCCCATACATTGTGAAACATGGAATATATCCCATGAATTGTCACAATGACAAATCTCTAATCATAATACATTGTATATAGAATATATTCCAACTTTAACAATGTATTGGAGAGAATCATTCATTGTCAATTTCCGTGGGATTTATCCCATTTGAACAAATATGTGGGAGAAAAAATTCCGTAGGAGAAAATATACCATCCAACATTTTTTCTCCCATGGGAGAAATGTGGGATAGTTGGTGGGACTAAGAATCTCACCATTCTCCCATGGGATTCTGAGTTTTAGGACTTCTTATCTTTAGAAGTGGAGATGTTTGTGAGTTCAACACGAGAACTTGGAATACTGCTTAGAAATCCCACCAAGAGATATAAAAATATTTTTGATATCATAATTAGAAAAAGTAGTAAAAAGTCTGGACTATGTCGGGTCCAAAGTTAAATCATACTGTTTTCAGTTCCTCTAAAATACAAGTAAAATAATGACCCTTACAATCAAAGACAATTGTTACTTGCTTTGCAAGCTGGGACCAGTACATACTGATCGTGTAATTTATCTAATTCTCGTTTCACTTCTGTATTGTGGAAAACAGAAGCATAAATGGATTTATATTATATTGCTACTCAATCACCAAATTAGAAATTTCAACATCCATCTGATACTTTAAATTCATTCTGACAAAGTCTTTGTCAAGGTCCTCTATGTCATATTTGGCCCATTGCCTCGCATTATCTTCCACAGATGTCATAATATTTATAAAATTATACAAATAATAATTATTACATGTATTATTATGGGTTCCCTAAATTTTGGCCGTTATTTTGTTACTTTGTTAAATACCATCTTAATCCTAATTCCTATATAGAAGAAAAAGCCATTTTCGGCAAAAGTTTTGCCTATTGCTGTATCCTATTTAGAGTAGTAAATGCCCCAATCAAGGAGGGACAACCACCCTAAACCAGAAACAAGAGAAGCAGACCTTGAACGAGAGGTTGGCGATTATCGAGACTTTATAATAAGGGTATGACTAACGAGGCAAGAAACTTCTCAGTCACGTTTACTACGAATATCAGCTGATAGCGCTGCATCGTACAAGATTAAGTTAAGTATCAGTCAAACTCACTGAGGGGGATACAGACTCCAAGATACTCCAAAAGGTAAGGGCTATTTATTTTTTTTATCATTTAAAGTAAAGAAAAGTGTGTTAATCTATGTTTTTTTTTTACCTTATCTTCAAGATTTCTCTAAAGGGTTGTTTTATGCTTAACATAAAGTATTATATCATTAACAGGTTAATGTTAAAAAATGTGAAAACAAGAAACTTATGCATTCTGAATTTTTTCCGTTGTTTGTGATATTCAAAGATTTTTTGTAAATTTAATGTTTGAAGTTGGTCCAAGTTTTGGTGATATCATTTCGTTCACTTTTTTGTATAAACGAAGTATTTGATTTACTATATCGCATGCATCCTTTAAGTTTTGAGCTATTTATCTGACCTAGAAAAAATGTACATATATCTGCCCTATTTATACATATATTTACTCACTGCACTTGTGAGACTGAATCCTAATAAGATGTCAATTATACGTTTTACAAATAAGACCCCGTTACATCTTTAAAAGCAATGGATATGTTGAATTTTGTAATCTTTATAGATTGACAGTATAATTTTTGAAGTTATGTTAAAGTAAGTCTCCGCACTCAGAAATAAATTTAAATGTCCTAACATTAAATAATTTAAAAATCATAGAAATTATCTTCTTACAAATATTTAACCTATATTGCTGTTGGGCTTTCATAATTTTGTGTTTAAGGTGGATTCACCCGAGGGATGATATACATGTCTGATAATTGAACAATCGCTGTTAGAATTATACTTTAATAAGACGTTTAAAATCCTTATAATGAAAATTGCTAAATTGAAATACATTGTTTTATCAAAATGCAATATCTGACATATTCTAGATCTTTACAGTAGCGTCAACAAAGTTAACAAATAAATAAATTAATAAACAAACAAACAAATTAGTGACAATCGAATGTTGATTCGGAGTACCTTTCTTATATGTGCCAGTCTCAAACTGAAACTTACGAATGTATGGAAAATCAATATATTTTTTGGGTTAAAAGAAAACAGTCAAATAATTAAACATGCTTTTATATTCAGTTAATAATTTCATATATATGTTTACCAATACGTAATAATACTTCTCCAATTAAAGGACATGGTTTCTTTTAATTGTCACCGATAGATGACAATTTATGAATGATTATTGGCCCCTGTTGACCCTTACTGACCTCTCCTGACCTATGCTGACCTCAGACAGTCATTATGAGCTCATTGTCCGACAGTGTATCTCTTTTTGATAGGGGTTAAGTATATGACGATTTCAATGACACTGATAATAGATACGGGGATTATTATGGTGTATGTGACTATCCCATGCATTTGCATGCAACCGAACTCGTTATTTGGAGAAAAAACTTTTTGGACAAGTTTATAATTAGGACTCCTCAAATTTTATATACTTCCCCCCCCAAATAGATCATATCAGTGATTATCAATCCAGGCAACGCTAGTAAAGATGCAAAAAGATGAAAAGTAAAATAGTATAACATTAGTTTTTGTGCTTTGGTGTGGTATTTATCCGAAAGCTCGGGGGTTGAAAACACACGATTCTTTATATGAAAATCATATCCATCGAATTCAGGGGATCCTACATTATACTTTGTAAAACTACTTATTCAAAAATACATGTACTAGAAGAATGTCATTATACTGTAGCCCTTCTAATTGGCAATCAGGTCAGCTTATAAGGTTTTTATATACATCCTAACACTGTACACTACTTTGTAAGTACTCCTAGCCAACTAACATTCAGCAAACTGCCCTTTTTTATCATGTTTTTTATGTTTTCTAATAGTACGTAATAGGATGCAAAGTTCTTAGTTATTTTTCTGTTACATATACAATGCACTACGAAATATAATGTCAAAAATAGTGTCGAATTTGGTGTAACTTACATTGTTTTGATTATAATATGATATGGAGAAACATTTTCAATGTTCCCTTTACTTCATTGAACAATAGGTAACTGCGCATCTATAAAAAACAGCTGTACTATAAAGCTAAATATGTCATTTAATGTCCCAATTTCTTGTGTTATCTCGTTTCGTGGTATTTATGTTGAAAGGTTCAGGGACAATTTAACAGGTCAGGTCAACTGATTGCGTACTTAATCTCCCAGATACTTGAGTTTGTCTATATCTAGGTGTGACACCCCATACCTGTCTACACCAAGATGCTGCATATCACTCCGCAAGGGAACACGTCAAAGAACCCAATTTCTAAAATCACCTACATGTATTTAGCGTTCAAAATTTTCAGTTTCCTTGCAATGCTAGAAATCTAGTTTTCGGATTATTTCTTCTAATATGGCGCAATATCAACTTAATATTATTTAATAATCGTATTCTACTATTGTAGATCTCATGAAGATACGAGTATTTTAATTTTTATCCGATTGGACAATTTGTTTTGTATTCAATTATGACTGTGAGGTGTTATTTACAACATTTAATTCGTATCAAGCAACTTATGTTTTATATATAACCAGTGACTCAAGTTCACATAAATTTCAGTTCATGGTATGAATTAATGAATTTAATTTGTCATCAGCTTTGTCTTTTAAGGTCACTTCAAGGTCAACTGTTTAATGCCTAGTACATGTATTAAATCGCACGACATACCTAAAAGTAAAAACAGAACATGCCTTCTTTTCAATAAAATTACAGTCTTTTAATAATTACTTTTTAGAAATGAAAAAAAAATCCTTAAAAAAACTTTTTTTTACCTGAATTTCCTTTACTGATTCATTATTTTTGCTAAGCTAATAAGCATTTCCTTTGTTTTAAGTAAGATATAAAAATGATGTTAGTTGACATGATGGAATAAGATGGTTGACTCCTCAAAATTGGCTGACAGTAGAGAGGCAACTTGAAATGCAAAATATGCATCCCGTGGATTTGTTCATGAAGAATTCAGTATTTAAATTAATTTTGAAAAAAATCAATATCCAGTTTTTTTCTTTTTATTATTTTTAGAGATTTTTTTCAGAAAAATATACCGGTATATGCAATGTGTAATGAAATTTATATTAATGTATTATTTTATGACCTTTTTAAGCATTGTACCTCTGACTCGAGTATCAAGTAGAGCAAGAAAAATACTTGGAACCATAAAACCATAAAATATAATCTGAAACAAAAATAATGTAAATATTTGAGGTGAATTGAGCTATAAATAAATCATTATACACTCAGTCAATCACAGCTGAGAGTGTTTTTCAAGGCTGAGAACTTCAGTCAACGTTAGTATTATCTCTCAAAGTGTCACATCTATGATGAGAAATATTGACAATTACCATTGTGATCTCCTTCTAAATCATGGCATTCGATGTGACACTATTGATTTAGATGGTCAATGCTTACTACCTTTCCACTTGTTTACCCAAAATAAAGAATAAACAAATAGATATAGGTCCTTCGGCCTCTTCTGGACTCTCACAATCTTCTACATGATAGCATAAACAAACATAGGTGTGCAGGCAATATCTAGTCTCAGTTTAAGCATATAATTAGATATGTTTTGGTACATATCTGAACTTAAAAATAATATATTTACACGAAGATTTGGTTTATGAAATATTTTAAGTATACCTAAGTTGCCGAACAAGCATTTTTGGCTGCCGAGTGACATAAAAAAAAAATAGTCATATATTTATAATAAGATAGGGACTCCTGCTTAAGAAACTTAACTGTAAAATAAGAAAATAAAAAACGAAAGTTTTTTTCCCAAGGGAAAAAATCAACCACTTATAACATGAAGGCGTATTTATATATTGTCCTTGAAAGAAATATAAATCTTTTACAACAAACTATTACTTTTCAATGTTGAATTATTTATCATTGGGTAACATAAAAAAGATTACACTTAAATCAGTCGTCTTTAAATCTCATACCCTTAAATATTGCACTAACATTACATATGACAAACTTAGATAAATAAATAATCGGCTAGGTCTGGACTTCTATATGGTCCAGCCGATTTCAAAGGAGATTATTTTTTTTCAGTAAGGCCATTGACATTTAAATAGCCCTCGGAACTTAGCATACTGTTAATTTATGCAGCATTTATTTTAACAGATTCAGTACAAATCAGGATCAAAGGAGAGCAACCATATCTATATTAAAAAATAATTTACAAAGATCCATCATGAAAGGAACATAGCATCTATAAGACGAGGTTTAGAGTTTTGTGACGGTTCTTTCTAGCCTTTTTGTTATGGCGAATAAGGAGAAGAAAAGACATGCATCATCCGAATCTACCGATTCCAGTGAGGTAGACCCCGGGGACTACATCCCCACCCCTCCGGATGGGGGTTGGGGATGGGTGATTGTGTTCTGTTCGTTTATGTGCAATATCATTGTGGACGGACTCGGTTACTCCTTTGGAGTTCTTCTTCCCATGTGGGTTAATGTTTTCGAAGAAACTAGAGGAAAGGTATCTTTGGTGGGGTCCTTACTGGTTGGAATGTATTTATGTGCAGGTAAGGTTTGGTTAAATGTAAAGTATCCTTGCAGCATATTTCTCTTTATGAATTGATAAAAAACCCGATTGATTCCTTTTATGCTTGATTCAGGTCCAATCGTCAGTGGATTAACTAACAAATTTGGTTGCCGAGCCGTAACAATTGCAGGAAGTGTCTTTGCAGCAGTTGCCTTCTTGGCTGCCTCTTTTGCCGACAGTATAACAGTACTTCTCCTCACCTACGGGTTTTTAGGGGGTAAGCTTTCAGCACATTGCAAAAAAAACACACTTCAAACGATCATTTGCTTTGTCAAGACCATGGCTAATGTAAATTGAAAGTACTTTTTGTAAAAGATAAAATGTCTGGAAGAATAAGATCCTATTTAATTTTTTCTCGAGGTTTGGGGTTTGGAATGATATACCTACCTGCCATCGTAATCGTGGGATATTACTTTGAAAAGAAACGCGCCATTGCTACAGGTATAGCAGTTTGTGGATCTGGGGTTGGTACTTTCATTTTCGCTCCCGCTAACGCCATGATGCTTCAGGTATACGATTGGAGAAACTTAGTGATGATCCAAGCTGGAATCGTACTTAATGCATGTGTGTTTGGTATGCTGATGAGGCCGCTTGAGCCAACAAAGAAGATGAAACAATCACTTAGAAAAATGCAGATTGAGAATGCAAGGAAAAAAGCTCTTGGACAACGGAAACGCAACGCACATTCTGATTCAAGCGTGCCTGGTGCAGATACGTTTACTAACCTAAAAGAAGTCAAAAAAAGAAAAGAGAAGGAGGAAACTAAAACAAAAACTTCATTTAATGAAAATTCAAGTGGTATTCTAAGTGATTTAAAAGTCCGTGAAATTCATCCTAAAATTGAAAACGGATACGCCAAGACGCAGGTCGGCACCTACCGTTCTGCTCCCCGCTTACACTCCACTCACCACGTGGAGAAAAGCGACTATTCCCGTCCCATGTACCGCCAGGACATTTTCTACAGCGGTAGCATTTATAATATACCCCAATTCAAAACGTCTGGATCAGACGTCAGAGACTATATAACCAGTACAACAATTATACCCGATATTTCCTCCACATCCTGTTGGGAAAATTGCACGTGCCTTCCATTATCCGTTGTGGACACTTTAAAAGACATGATGGACCTTTCCCTGCTTAAAGACTTTTCCTTTGTAATGATATGTGTTGGAAACATTCTTGCAATGACTGGGTTTTATGTTCCTTTTACATACGTAGTCGACCATGCCCTGATCCTTGGCATTCCTCAAACTGATGCAGCATTTCTGTTGTCTATAATAGGTAATGGAAAATTATTTTTCTTTGGAAATTGCTTTCTTTTGAGACCAAATCAGAATGATTCTAATTTTTAAAACCATGAATTTATGTTTTTATTTAGGTATTACCAACACCGTAGGCAGAATCCTGTCAGGACTCCTGGTGGATATTTTTAAGTTGGACGCTCTCGTCATCAATAACGTGGCGCTTGTGCTGAGTGCTGTCCTACTCTTCGTGGAACCATTCTGTCATACATACGAGCTTCTGTGTGCATTCGCAGCTTTATATGGCTTATGTGTGGGTAAGTAAGGTTAGATTTGCTGAGTTTTATGGTCTATGTGTGGGCAAGCAAGGTCAGACTGCAGCAAAACATGTATATGTACTAGGTGCGGGGAAGTAAGGTTGGATTTGCAGCATAAGCATTATACTGGCTAAGTTCGGAGAAGTTAGGTAGGATTTGCAGCAATACATGTATTTGGACTAGGTGTGGGGAATTGAGGTTGGATTTGCAGCAATATATGGTCTAGGTGTGGGGAATTGAGGTTGGATTTGCAGCATTATATGGAATAGTGTGGGGAAGTGGGATTGGATTTGCAGCATTATATGGACAAAGTGTGGGTACCGATAAGCGAGGTTAAGTGTGGCATATCTTATATTTTAATTCATACAATGTATGTGTAGGGTGTAGGATATGAAGGGTGAAAGTGATGGTAAGAGGATTAACCCACGCAGTGTTGTTCTGAGATCTGATTTATTTATGGATGCAAGTATCTGAGTATAAAAGCAGGTCTGTAGTCCCGCATGAATGAAACTTCAAATTTTAATTTGCTTAAAACAATTTTACATTTATGTTAAAAGATGATAAATTTTCTTTTAGCTGCCTACATTTCATTAACATCAATCATTATTTGTGACTTACTTGGGCTGAGAAAACTAACCAATGCCTTTGGACTCCTGACCCTGGCGAGAGGAGTGGCCGGGGTATATGGCCCACCCGTAGCTGGTGTGTATCAATTACATATCCTGATTTCCTGTTTCTTTACTTATAATAATAACGATATAACGTCACAACAATATACCAAAATTAAATTGACTATGTTAAGTGGCACTTCTCTTTACACTATGTTTTGGAGGCAAAATTTGAAAAGACTAATTTACATCTTTGAACGAATTTTACATCTTTTCTTGAAGTAGAAAAACAAAAGTAAAGCAACAAAGACAAACAAGTTAAAATACAGGGGAAAGCATATTCATTCTAGTACTTTAAAAGTAAAATTAATTAAGTGTAAAGCAGATTTCTTCGAATACTAATGGCATTTTTAACAATTCCGATATCAGGAGCTGTATATAACGCCATGGGGTCTTACAACTATTCCTTCTGGCTCGGGGGACTTATGTTTGCTGCGGGGGCAGCTTGTCATCTAGTACTTCATCTTCCATGTGTCAAGAGAAAAGGAAAAGAGGACGTCTCTGGTGAGATCATCATCACAGAGGAGAAAGAGGTGATGTTAGATAATCGTGACGAAAGCGTGTAACGGATGTGAAAAAACTGCCATAGAGCCTTAAAACGACATACATTACATTTCCAGAATGATAGGTGTGAAATTCATTAATTGTCTATTAAAGGGTACTGCGATGTCAAGTAAGAGAGAGAAAAATCATCAATGAAAGTGTGGATGATGCTTCATTTCTTATTTTTAAGTTGTACATACTTTGAAGGGAGTAAGTATTAAATACTATTTACTTGACAAGTAATAATTCTTTGAATGCGTGTAAAGGATTATAAGTATGTACATTGTATGTTTTGTGAGCACTTGACTGATTATTAACTCTTGTGTATGCAGGACAATTTTCCAATTTTAGAGAGTCTAAACGTGCATTTATTTTAGTTTTAAACATTACTGTTGTATACTGATTGAGAAAATGTGTGTTGTCTATGTATTCATATTATTTTCTTAATGAATATGAAAAAAAATATTTTCTTGTTTTTGTATATTAAAAACATATTCCATGAATGTGATAAATGGAGTAAAAAACTGCTCAACAGTCAATAAAAACAATTTAAATCACAAGCAGAACAAACAAGCAGAAATAATGACCTCTAAAACATCTTGTGTTGGATCAGGAGCCATGGAGGAAAGCGCATCCACTGTCGATCGGTCATACCCGCCGTGTGCTCCTTGTCATGATCGGGAAATAACAGATAAAATAAATATAACGAACAGTTATCGATCTCAAAAAATGCAAACACTACAAATCCGTGAACAGGGCTTAAGACATGGTTCCTTTGAAATTCAATAAGTGGGATCAGTTGCCTCAGGGAGGTAAGCATCTCCTGTCAACCTTGTACGCCCGCCTTGAGGCCTTTACATGTACATATGTAAATTCATCAAATTGGAGGTGGAAAAATAAAATGGAATTTACTTGTATGAACAATATGTAATGGTTCAAGTCGACAAAGCTGGTACAGTGTAACAATACCGTCTTTGTTTGTAAGGCTCATTAATATCATGACTGTATTTTGAAAGAACACGGTTTTAATCCAATGTTTGGAAATCCTCCAGATACACACAGTTCATTTTTCGAGGATGAAATTCTTCATCATCACATTTAAATATGTTTCTTAATTTTAACATTCCAAGCAACCCCTGGAGTTCGATCTACCCTACTTCTTCTGGATTACTAAACTTCATAAAAATCCTTTCAAATAAAGATACACCGCATAGTCCAGCGATCGAGGCACTGCACTGCAGCATTTAATAATATGCTAGACGTGGTGTAAATTGATTGTTGATCCATAAAACTCCAAAGGACTTAAATCACAAATTTTTCAAAAGTATATAACATCAAAACACGTGACTTTTCTACACTTATTACAACCAATCGTACTAATAACTCAAAAACTAGGCTTTCGGAGATCGCGGGCAAATGCATCAATTAATAATAGATATTTCCACTTATCTTCATAATATGTATCCTATGTGATGTTGAAATAAAACACCGCAGTGTCTGTCACATCCTGTCCTATTGACTATAGACGACAAAGACCAGCTAATTAATCCATGTAACTAAATAGTATGACAATCGAGATAATCGTTTTCTTTTCATGTAGTTATATTCCGCTTTAAGGTAGGACAAAACACCGGTGGATTCTATTTTAACCCATTTCTTAAAAAGTACTGGAGAAAAAAAGAATAATAATACTATATTGATAGCAATGAATGATCCCTGTAAGAAAAATAATAAGTTTCGGCATGTTTGCGTCATATTTTGTGAAAAAATCAGAGAATCCTATATATTGGTCACTTGGGAGCTTACTTTTTGGAATGTGTTTACACTATCTAAGTGCAATAAACAAGCATGTAACAGTCTGTTATAAAATGCAGTGTAATTTTTGTTCCATAAATAGTAGAGGGCTGATATTTAGAAACATATATAAAGAGTCTCTATTCTTTTTGTACTACAAAGGTCAACGTCATTTCAAAAGGTCAAAGGTAATATATTGTGACGTCAACTACTGAATCTTAGTTTTTTTTAATTAAATCGCCAAAATATCTGAAACCACCAATTCAATTTTCTTTATTTTTACACATTTTATTCTAAGATCCATTTGAATCATTCTGTTAATATAAAAATTTAATTTTACATTTTCTCTTAAGAAAACCTAAACTTTCGGATATTTACATATGAATTTTCAATTCCGACGCTATGTATGTTCTATTTTTACTCAAATTTCCCAGTATCAATATGACTTAATGATTTAAAGTAACAAAAAGGTTATCTTTATTAAAAGTATTACACAAATTTGCAATAATTCAATTGATAATTCTAAAATAAGGCTAATTCTCAAGTCGAATGTCTGTTTCACAATCTTCTTACAGGGGTCTGATAGGCCATATTTCAGACCTAGTGGGCCAAAAATGTGTGGTTGAATTCTTTAATATCTTATATAAAGAGAGATTTTGTATCCTAGAGCAAAATATCAAAGTTTCAGAAAAATTGAATTTGAGGAAAAATTTGGCCTATCTAATGTGTCCTACCTTAATTCTAATCTTATTTAACTTATTGATTCCCTGTATTTCGTTTGGACCAGAAGTCAATTCAGTGTATAAATAATGGATAAAAAATAAGTACCTAGGTAGTATGAAAAACGTCGGTCAGCATTGGACTCAATGATAAATTGTATTTGCTGACAAGATCATTGTATCGACAATAGAACTTACGCAATGATGACTTTAAACGAGACTTTTGATATTCTTGTTTAATCAATTTGTTTGATGATAATTTATCTCGTTTTAGATATTGTTCATACGTAGAGTGTGTTCTTGCGTTTCACATCAACTGAGATATATTAACTCTGTAAGCAGGTAATGAAGGTATTTTACTGCACAAGTCAGGGAATTGAAAAGTTAAAGCCATCACGTTTATCACACAGCTTGGTTGTGAGATTAACGTCTTTTTCAAGTAAAATATCCAAGTATGAAACAGATGTATCAGACGCTGGGATATCTTTTATCTCAAGCTCACCAGGATATATCGTATTCTCATAAAAATGGATTTTACCATTTTGATTGACAGTACATCGTCGATTATCTAAATGGCGAGGCCACAGCAAGTGTTTTGTTCTTTTCACGCATGAGCTTTTGCACAAATTCTGCTTCATATGAATACAGAAATAGGTCTGTTTATAACGGGGCGCAATTGGTTCCCATAGGAATACCAATAGATTGTTGGAAGACCAGGTCTCCAAAAACAACATAGATATTGTCAATCAGAAACCAAAGGATCTTTTTGATGTCAACTTCAGAGTACGTATGTGTACAATCAGAATGTTTTCAACAAATTAATTTTGCAAATGACCAATGACAAGGTAAGTAGATTTACGAGTTACATTTTTATTGAAAAAGCAGCTGTCAATCAAAAAGTCTGGACTTGAATTTATCTTGGTGAATGGGGAATGGTTGTGTATTAAGTTGAAAAGTCGTAAGTATTTAAGCTGCTGATTGTGGTAAAATCTTGTGATTTCAAATTCCAAAAGTTCCTTGGAATTTTTAAGTTTCCATATCTGATTTACACCACTTCTTGCATATATTGCTGCACAGTACTCATTAAGTTTCTCCTTCACTACTGTTAATATCTTAGTGAGGAGTAAAGAAAGAGGCTTGGTTGAACATTAACCGGAACCCGCTATGTATCTTTGTTATTTTTTCCTGAACTTTCGGAATCCAGTCTATATATATATATTGTATATTATTTTCTTCTCTTGGTTCTATGGGATATTAAAATAAAATTGTAATATTATTAATATCATGATAAAATATAATCAAAGTACTCAGAAGTACAGAGAGCCGGGCTCATTAACAGAGTAGAATGGATTTCTTACATGAATCACGTTTATATTCTGATGAAAAAATTATTTTAAAACTATCAATATAAATGATAAGACACTGACAGTGAGTTTTTCAATCCTAATACCACGCTCCGATTTTGTCAGAATCAGAATTAATCTGGTACCGCAGCTGAATGTAAACAAACAGGCCAGTCTGGTTCCCTCTCCTGCTTTACCTCGTATGTGTAGAGAACTACGGTAACACTGATTATCAAAAATCCTTACGCTAATGAACTATGTTCTTTGACTTATGAAGTTTTCAAAGTCAATACTACTAATGTTTATTTTGTATAGATAAAACTTCGTTTTATTTTTGTTGCTTTATTTAGCGTTTGTATTATCTCAAAAGCGGTTGAGAGTAAGAACTATATTTTTGCACGTAACTTTAAAATGGCGACTATTGGGTTAACATCCTAACTTGAACAGGATCACATAAGCCGGCAATTGCTCTTTGAGCAATAAGCCCGGCTAAAAATTATAAATATTTCATAATTAAAATTTTAATTATGCATGTTTATATAGGAAAAAGAAACATATATCAGATTCCTGCCTTATTAGCATCAAATTCATATTTCTTCATCCTATATTCTATCCAATATTTGAACAAAAATACATAGGCCTGACGGCGGGTATTACCGGTAAACAGATACTCCACCTCTGGAATTTACAGGTGTCCACGTTCCTGCGATGTTAACATAATTGAGTTGTTTGTAGTTTTTATAAAAAATCAATCTTTCACTTTTCAAGTAAATCTCATTTAGTTTTTAATTAAATGACTTACTATTGGCATGATGATTAAATTGAAAACCAGTGATACATGTAGGTTATGTAGTAACAAAATATTTTACGAAATGCTGATAATCAACCACATGCATTGTTGAAATCCCTGAAACATCAACTTTTCTTTGAGTATCTTGCCTCAGTTAAATATTGACCGTTCTCGATCAATTGGGATGCTTTTATACCATATGCAAAAAAAGATTGATTGAATGCCAAAAAAAGATTGATTGCATGTTGGTTAAGGTCCCTCTCGAGAATTTTTCACTCAGATGAGACGCAATTGCAACCTCTCGCCTATGGAGAGCTGCAAATTGTCTTATACTGGACACTTACGGCCATTGAGCAGTAAGGGACATTTTTCGTGCCAGCACCTACTGCGACACGGGACCTCGGTTTATACGGTCTCGTCCGAAGGACCTCTCTCTACGTCCCATAGTAGGAAAGAAAAAAGAAATCGTGAAAGAAATACAATTTTAGTTAAAAGATATGACAAAACAAAGAATTTGTCACTAAGGGCACATCAATCATCAAAATGTATAAATTATACTTCAATAATACACTTTTTCATCACAATAACCAAATAACTTTCGTTTCAATAAATATTACACTTTATGTACAAATCAAACATTGATTTATTAAAGTTCACTAGTATTCTAATTAGACATTGAGTAGAGATTCGTCTGTGGAGGTTCCCTCGCTTTCAATCACAACAGATATACTGTCCTTCCCTGTATCAGTAGGTGAAATACAATGTTTGAGCAATACAACCGCGCAGGAAAGGGCCGCAACTACGTACATACTTCCGGACAGTACAAACGGATACAAATAAGAATTCGTGGAGTCATACAGAAAACCTGTGGAAAAAAAGAAAATGTTTCAAATGACAATTACGAGCATTCTAAATAAGGAGAAAATTAAATCATGGCGATATACAGTTAATATATTCACCTGCGGCTGGTGGGTTGAGAATGAACGCAATGCCTTGGAAGAAGGCGATCATGCTGAAGGCACTGGTGAGTCTCCTGATCCCCAACTGTTCCACGATCACAATGGTACGGAGGCAGACGATACTGGCTAATTAACCAGAAAGAATTTCATTGTTATTATTATTAAAAAATATTCGCACAACTTTTCAAACCTTTGACATTATCAATAATTTCAAACATTAAAGCATTTTATCGATGTGAACATTATTGTATGCCTACCCATACAAAATCCAAACACTGCAGCACAAACCGAGATTGTGGCGTAGCTATAGCACCATGGGAACAAGAAGTTAGCAACAGCTGCAACCGAAAGAGCAACCAAGTAGATGACGGTGCTTCTGACGTGAAATGTATCAGTAAGAAAGCCTGCAAAGATCCGCCCCACTGTGTTAGTAATTCCGCAAATGGATATAATGCTAGCACTTTGATCACGTGGGATCCCATTGGCCACAGCCATGTCAGGTAAGAATGTCAAGGTTATTGACTGCGCTGTAAGAAGGGGAAAAAGAGTTCCATGTTTAACACTTTTTGTACATTCTGAAATATTCATAAATTTCTTCGAAAGTAACAGTTCTTAAAAGAAAGATCTAGAACAGACGTAGAATTAAATAAGAAAGACCCGTTTCTGAGATTCATCATCCCTTCTTGTATATCTGTCCGATGAGTGTTTAGGTCACTATCTGAAGATTCCTTTGAATCAAAATAATGTACACAATCGAACATTTTGGTTCTTTTTGTAGCTTTTTGCTTTTCCTTGACTGCTTCTCTAGATAGGGGTCTGAAAAGAGCTGCGCAGACGACACAATTTAGAAGAATTCCCGCCATGATTAGGACTGTCCCGCGCCAATTGTATTCGGATAGCAGAGCCTCAGAAAGATATGCATAAACAAATGTTCCCACACCGGAACCGCTCATGGCTATCCCTGTCGCCAGCGCCCTCTTTCGACAGAAGTATAAACCAACCACAATAATGCTGGGAATAAACATCATACAAAACCCGATTCCTGAAATTAGGAAATAGAATTCACCAGTTATGCTAGATTCATTTCAATAAACAGACATAAAATATATAAATTAATTAGTCCCTTGTCATTTTCACAATATTCAAATAATATTTCTCTGTGCTGAGAAATAACACGGGTTTCTTATTATTGGTATATTTAGTTCTACTATCATAATAAATCTTTCAATGGTAAGCTAAATCGTTTTGAAATTGCGACCAAAAAATAAACTATATTAAGAAAGAAGTAGTTTTCCTTTCTTTTATGATGAACGATGATTTTCGTACTCGGACACGTGATTTTTTTCCACGTTTCGAACAGCTCAACGATAAATTACATGTACCACGTGAAGTGCCATGCAATTTGAAGCGTGCGTGTTGCACACGGCCAGCTACACCAGTGATAAATAGTCAACTAAGGTCTAAACGACTACCTCATCACAAGACTTTGCTCAATTACCCTGCACTACGAGAACAATTGTTTGTATGTAAAAAATTTTTACGCTCCTTCGGAATCGATTCGTTACATTTCGTATATGCTTCAAAAACGGCAATGAATTCGAACTGATTAATAAATTCTTCTTGGATATGGACCATGCATAAGATCCACAGGTGTATGTAGCAAAATATTCCAAAAATTTTGATAATTTTCAATCAATTGTATACACAGGTAATGCCTTTAAGTGCAGAGAAAATAATTACTTTAAATATTTTTAATCGTCCGCTTGGTGCATAGTTATTTAGAGCGTTTGTTCTCGAGAAGCGGAGTGAGGAGTTACTAAGTAATTCTGTCGTACCGGGTTTGAATCCCACCGAGGGACGTGATTCACTGGATGTGACCGTTTATACTGAGGTCCCGTGTAGTCTCAGGTGCTGGCATGAAAAAGATCTCCTATAAGCTGTTCAAAGGCCGTACAAGTACCGAGTACTGCTTTAAATTTGCTGCCGTTAACTAGCACGTGCGTGGTTGCGTCTCAATATTAGTGAAATATTCTCGAAGGGAAGATAAACAAATAAACAGAAATCGATTTACTCTATCGTTCCAAGGGCTACTTTTAACTGGGGCATTCTATTCTAGTTCATAAAGGTACAGAAAATTTATCGGTTACCTCCGATAACCCCATAAGTTAATATGAGGACTTCCACGCTGGGAGCGAACATGCTGAGGATAAAGCCGAATGCGGCCACAAGGGCACCACACAAAGTCACCTGGCGAATGGAGAACCTATCCAACAGCCAACCAACAAACGGGCCTGAAACATAAAGCAAACAATTCTATATCAGTCATTCATAACTACTCTCGAAGTGTCATAATCGGAGGTAGGTCAGATAACAAACACGGACGGCACTTGCTGATACAGCTCAATCGAGACATTCACCTTAATTAAAGGAATTCAAACTTCCTGACATGGAAAGAATTTTAAATACAATTTATCACAGAAATGCAATAGGCTCATATATGTGCTTTGGCGGTTAGCTGCCTATCAAGGTTATTTTCATATAATTCAACCATATCTCAAATCGAAGTCAAGTTTAAGAGATGCTGCATTGAGTTACGCGTGGCGCATTGGTTAATTAGAGCGTCTGCTGTCGAGTCGCAGCGTAGGACTTGATCCTTACGTCGCGGATTCGAATCCCACTACTGTGTGACGTGGAGACTGGTCCTTCTGATGAGACCGCATGAGCCGAAGTCCCGTCGCAGTAGGTGCTTGCACGAAAAAGATCTCTCACTGCTCAAGGGCCTTAGTCCCAAGCATAGGTCAAAGGTTAAAGCTCTTCACCGACAAGTGGAGGCGTCTCTATATGAGTGAAAAATTCCCGTGAAGGACGTTAAACAATATACATACAAAATTAACCACACAATGTTTGGAACACCCTTACTGACTGCTTCCCGAGACCAAAGTTTCTTGTCTCTTGTTTTAAAGAGTGTTAAATACAAGAGACTATTTTTGCAGTGAGACTACTTTACATGCAGATGTTTAGGAATAAAGGTGAAGTTTTGAAATTTCCCGGACCCTCAGGAGGTAGTTTCATTGAAATACAAACCCTTTATCTTTAACTAAAACTGAACTAGAGGTACTGTGTGCACAGAGCTCACTAAATGATACCTTCGCTTACGGCCCTCATATGAATATAATGGCAAAGTCCATGTTTTGCTCTTTGAGAAGCGACAAAAGTGTCATATCAAAAAGTAAAATAGGAGGTGCACAATGGCATTATGTAATAAGAATCTGTGAGAGTATCATTAAATTTTATTCAGTGGTAAAGGAGGAGTTGCTGATATGAGATGGGTACCCTTCAATTTAGAAACAATGGCAGTGTTAATGGGAAACCCAAAATATGTGTCTGATCAAAAAGTAAAATTGGAGGTGCACACTGGCACTATGTAACAAAGATTCTGTGGATGTTTCATTGTTTGCTAAAAATGATAATAATCGTCCGCGTCCAGTGCATGATTCGATTTTTTGCTCTAGCCTCTCGGAGTAAGAAGTTGACCCTTACGCTGGGGATTAAAATCACACTGTGCGACGTGGAGATCGGTCCTTTGGATGAGACCGTATAAACCGATGTCCAGTAGGCGCCTCACTGCTCAATGGCCCTCATTGCCAAGTATGGGACAACAGCTGTAGTCCTCCAACGGCAAGTGGAGGCGTCTCCATATGAGTGAAAAATTCTCTCGAGAGAGACGTTAAACATATTTTAAAAAGAATACTTACCTAACGGACAGTAGAGAGGATACACGGACAACAATCAAACCCAGATCAGACAGTTTGTTTTAGCTGATAATTAAAGGGGCATAGACACAGTTTCCGCTAAAGTTTTTCAAATGTACTTTCCCATTTTTACAGTTATTTAACTAAGGTCTTTCTAATGATCATCAAAAATTTTAACATCAGTTGTCGAGATGAAAGACAGATTTAGAGCCCCAAACCTCTGTTATGAAAGCAGGGTCCGTCTCGTGTTTTTGTTTGTAACACATAGATTAATATACAAATATATATTCGTTCAAAGCAGATAATTTCAATAAAGAATTAATTCTTAATACAATAAGACAGTTTTGCTTTCCCATATATAGTTAAGAAAAGAAAATAATGTAACTTAATAAGTATTATTCCATCATTGTAAATTATTGTCAATATTCTTAACATTTGTAACCTTGACCTTGGAGAGGACTTATATAGGCCATGCCTGATGTCCAATCCAATTATGTAATCTAACATAATAAAATATTGATTTAAAAAAATAATAATAAGACAGTTTCTAGTGATTTTCTGAATATCATTTTGATATAAATAGGATATTTTCTATATGTATAAACAAAAACAAGGCACGAGCCTTGTTTACATTTTGAAGAACTTTTAAAAGTTTTGTATCTCGTTTGTTAATCAATAAATGATGTTCACATTTTTGCTGATCATTAGATGATGCCTTAGTAAGGAATTGTACGCATTAAAAATGGTTTAAAAAATTCAGTTGAAACTGTGTCGAAGTCCCTTTAATGAATATTCATACATGTATTCGCTAATTGTAAAATGAATTTCAGCAACTTAACTTTGTTGATACTTCTAGCCAGGACCTTTCTGAGAAGAATATCCAGTATTATACTTTAAAGAGATTTTGGGTAGGAAATGAAATAAAGAATAGGTCTGCTCACCAGTTGGTTATGATGAAGCAAATGCTTATTTGTAAGGAAAAAATTGAACAGAAAATGATAGAGAATATTTAAAACAACCAGGAATGTAATTATATTCGTTACTATAATATCGTTTTATATTCAAAGTATTACAAATGCTGGGTCATTCCAATGTCTACTAAGATTAGGAACGCTACAGCTGTTAATAATCTTTAGCTCTCCACACGATAAAGTACAATGTCCTGAACAAATGCAAATAAAAAATAAAATTCAGAGCTATCAAGGCATTCTACCGCTGTGATCTTGATAGTTTATCATTTAGGAATTTATCCCTACCTGAAACTTACATTTTCAAAGATAATTAGGGGTGACAAACTTTTAAAGGATGACTGCTTTTGGTAGCATAACAATAATGTGAAAGTGTGAGGCAAAGATTTAAGAGGTCAAAATTGTAAATACGTTCAAACGTGATTTACTATGCAACAATGGTCAGGGTTAGTAGCATTGGATCACCTGTTAGTAAAATAATTGAATAATTAAAGATTAAAAACTGCATATTCTTATTCAAGAGATCATATCCCTAAACGTCTAAAGTAAGAATTATTTATGGTTACTGGTCTAGGAAACATGTTCATCACCATTATGATCATAACTTTTGTACAATGATACACTAACACAGCGCGTGCTTAATACTGTACATGCACAAATTATAAGCATTCTTGTTTTACTTCACATCAAACTGCATGCTCAATAGTGTTTTTACATAAAGGAGAGCGAAAAGGAATTTATCTTGACCATTTTCAAGAAATACATCAAAATATATTAAAATTAATTAATTTAAGATGAGATTATTTTGTCGATATGATACATGTGATAACATTTTAAAACTTTTTTCTGGATCCATGACCATAAGGAAATTATTTGACCATTAAAATTATTTTTGTGTATAAGCATCCTTTGTAGGCGTCATGTATAACAAACTTTCCAGTCTTTGGGATCAAGTGTCCTGAGAAAATATTAAACATGTCCTCAAGTAGACATGTCACTGGTGAAATAAGGCCGAATTCCAGATGGAATCGGTCTCGTTCAAGCAGAATCAAGAAAAACAAGACCAATCCTTTGCGACTTTACAGCTACTACATCTTCTGGATTATATTATTATAATTACGCCCATGCGTCCCTTTTATTTTTCTACTTTAGTTGCTTGAAAGGACAAGACAACACCTATGATTTTGAATGTCCCCCTCAAATCAAAATATTATGCTTTTTATTTTTATGTATGTATTTTCGTGTTTATGAACTTAACATCACCGATTTTAAGGTAAAGCAAACAATGAAGTAGGAATACTCAGAAAGGTTGTTTTGGTACACTTAACGAACCTGACATAATGAGGGGAATTTCAACACTGTTACAAATAATTAGAAAAGACCTTTATAACGCTGCAAAGCCTAGGATATACTCCATCTTTTCTGATCGTATATATCAACATTTCTTGAGAAACATTGTTCATTTTTGTCCTTTGCTTGTTGTGCTAAATCTCAAAAGTTTTAATGAAATCAAACAACATGTACATGCATATCAAGTGATAGTTTTCTTTTGTACCAAAATGACATTTTTGTTTTATTAAAGTAAAGAGAATTGTTAAATGTTACATGGCACCTGATCCCACCTCTGATGTTTTGGAGGTCCGTGTTTGCTATGCTCCTATTTACAGCACTAATGACTTTTGATCTTGAATATTGTTCGTTATATCCATATGTTTCATTGCTCTCTCTACCTGATCAATCTTACAGAATTGTGAAACTTGAACAAGTAAAAATAAATCACTTCGTAATAAAAAACTATGGAAATGAATACATTTAAAGCGTATTGTCTTTCTGGCATGTGTTCTTTATATCAATAAATTAAGATATATACATTATGGCTACTATAAAGTAGTCTTAATGCTTATTTTTATTGATAAATTCATATTGTTATTGAGGGATAGAAATTATGTCAGAAAGACAGTTGGAACATTCTGTGCGAACCTAATCGACTGAACAAATCCTGTTTATCTCGCAAAATTGCAAAGGAAAAAATGGCCAAACATCTATTTCCGCAACTAAGCCAGCCTAAACAGTTTGAATCGGTTTACCCCCGGGGTTTAATGATTATTAAAATGAAGATCGTTGTCGGATGTTTACGTTTTTCTAATACGAAATTATTAGGACCGACTTACCTAATATCATGCTTAAACCAAGGAGGACAGACCCAATCCAAGATGTCTTTGCTTTGGACTCGCCAAAATACTCCAGAAGGGTAATCAACATCACCCCAAAGGAGAACATGGTCCCATCAAGGATAAAGTTGATGACAAAGCTGCCGAGACATACCAACCATCCCCACCCGCCATCTGGCGCCAAGGTATCTGTCGTCTGCTCCGAGCGCGTGCTCTGTGTTTCCGACGAATTCTGGGATTCGTTTCTCTTATTCATTTCTATTAACTTCAGAACTTCACTCATTCGTTTCAGATCATTATCGCCTATTTTTTAAAAGAAGAAAACGTATGACAAGAAAATGCTTAATATATAAAATATATTTTCAATCATTGACACCTAAATTAAAGTGTACATGCATGTTTGTAAGATAAAAGTATTGCGTTTTCTCATCTCAAAAAGCGCTTTTATACCCGAGATTTTTTCATTATCTGCACATGCTGCACGTGACAGTAGGGTTCTAATACGTATATTTTACTGGTGCACACTAGTTCGCAGAAAAGATTGCCAAAACCTTGACACACGGGATGAGAATTCTTCCACTGTCTCCGATTCTGAGGATCACACAGTTTGTTCGTGTCGACCTTTTCCCACTTACCACCAGCAACTAGGCCAATGAATGTAACTGCGGAAGTAATTACTGTCAGTTTCCAATGTGTCTCACTGGTGTAGGTACATTGAAATATTTCCGACTTAATTTATCATACTCAAACCTTATTAATTAGAAGTAAGAGAAAAAGTTGAGATTTGCTTTAAAGTTTAAAAGGAATTTTTAAATCAAGATCTGATGCATTTTAATGATTTTGTGCGATAGAGTTGAAAGTTCATACAAACAAAATAATCTTCATTTTATTTACAAAGCTCACAGAAATTCAGATTTGAAATATTTTGTTTTGCAATCATGTTAGAATTATTTGATATGCTTCTCCTAAACTTTCCCCGAATAAGTACCTTTCTTAAACCATGTGTAAACCACCTGATCGGTAAAATAGACTGTCGCTGACAAGTAATGATTTCGCATCAAAGCATACAAAAGTACATTTTTACTACATACATGCAGGTATCGGTATATATCATCATCTTTGAATTAACAACATATATACAATTTCTTGTAGAAAAGGTACAACAAATTTTTAATTCGTATATCTGAATAAAAAAAAAAGTTGAACGTTGTGTTTACTTCAGAACTGACTTCGTTTGACAACGTCCACTATTAGATTTCAAAGGGATGAAGACGTTGAAAAGTGCGAAGTTAAATGAACAGCACCAAACCTTACCGCTATATCTCCGGCCGTTCGCAGCTTCTTCCTCACCGCCAAATTTGTCGATAGCCATGACAGTATTTAGAAAAACTTATTTTCTTGTCACAAAAGCTAAGAGATGTGCTTGTCTCGTTCGTTGAGCAAAAAGCACGTTGCAATCAGCTGTTCGTTCTGTAAATAGCGTGCTACATCAGGGGCGATCTCAAAACAGGTTGTTACCGAATGACACGTTTCGTGTTTTTCTGTACTTATTATTCTGGGTCAGTGTAAAGTAAATATTTATATCAAAAATATGTTTGTCCATTTCATATTATCGGTTTATCTAAAATAGGGAATCAATTAATGATTTGCTGCATTATGAACTTGGAGAACATGAAACAATACAATATAAATACACAAGTCCAAGGACTGGGACCAAATTAAGTATTTGTGTGGCTAAGCAATGACTAAAAAGCCTATGGAAGGAGAGTCCATTATAATTATAGGTTCACACCATGGAAAGTTTTTATCATTGAATACCTATGTTTATTATTTACATAATCTATTTATGTATGTAAAAGTCCGTTGCTCTTAAAAACACAATGTGAAGTGCTGGAATAAGTACCGGTAAGAAAAAAAATGCAGAGATTTATTTTTTAAACATATATGATATTTTTATAAAATGGCAAATACATAAATACAAAATTTATATCCTGTTTATTAATGTGACTTTAGTCAATATATACCGGTAATATCGATATAACACGCGTTCCTGAATATATATGCAGTGTACAGTAGGAAAGAGTAGCGCATAATATGAAAAGGATGAAGATTGAATAATTCTTATTCCATAACGTTATGGCGTATGATCATATATAAAAATGCCCTAATGTTGTATTAAGTAAAAAGAAAACAACTTGAGAAACAGGGCCGTTGGGAATGCTGCTAAAACATTTCAATAGATTAATACAATAAGATTCCAATACTATTGAATACTTACATTATTCATGTATTGAACTTACGAGGGTGTTCGGAAATTATTGAGACAATTACATTTACTCCATAAAGGACGGAGATAATTTCTGGAAAATTCATCAACATTTTATACAGAACGAATAAAATACTTATGCAAAATTTCTAATTTCTATGATAATAAGAAAAGTTTCAGTGAAATAGTAAACATGCATATGTCTATCGACCCGGAGCAGCATCACTAGGTCATTTTAACGTCACGCCAGCCAGGGATGGTTTCGCATGTAAAACGGGAAGTGTTTAATCTTTTTCCTTCTTTGTTATTACAAATAACAGAACAAAAATCAAACAGTCTCTTTTAGTAAACTATTCCTTAAAAATGTATGCTGTCGCTACCCGAGTGTAATATTTTCATTTGTGGGAAAAGATGATTTAAAATCATGTAGTGCCGATTTATGCAACGCGGGTCAATGATATTGATACCGTAACGATATTTATACCGTACGTAATAACTTATGGTCGTCCGGAGCTTTTGATTTTACTCTGGTTGAATTATCTGTAAAAAAAAATGTATACCAATGAAATAACAAACCCTTACACATTATTTTGTTTCTCGTAGTTATTATTTTAGCAGGTCGTTGTGTCTGGAATAGAGTTCTACATTGCGCTACACAAAATTTTAGGTATGTTCGCTGCTCCGCCCTTGACGTCAAAATCCATTTTTTTTTGTTCTTAGAGCCAATCGCAAAACCCCTAAAGGATTACATTGTTTGTGACGAGCTGACGCTTTGCTTGTCGAGAACTTTAAATTCTACGTCACATTCTCGCCACATCAAAGGACGTAACCGAGATCGCGTCTCTCCCACGCTAAAGTCGGTCAGCTGCAATACACATCGCCGACGTTTAACGGGTTTACAAAAGGGGACAGAAAACACAAATCTTATTAAACAGTTTAAAAAGAGCATTATTTATATTATATGCATTTTTTAGAGTCCGTAATAAATAAAAGCCGTGAAAATTTAATTATATAGCATTTACCATTTGTGTACCGGTATATGGCACAGTATACATGCGATATAAAATGATGTACATGATCAATTTAAATTGCTGGATTTTAAGTATTCGTCCTGGTCATTCTTGGATTGTGTAGTATTTTAATTGTTTCAAATCACTAGTACTGTTGATGTGAAATGATTTTTCTGTGGAAAAGAGAAATATTCCGTTCGTGTATCAAGCCGTGAACTTGAGACTTGAGAACTAAGTATACATAGATTTTTTAT
>PRKT01000592.1:292251-327641 GCA_003671525.1 Saccostrea glomerata | reverse complement strand
TTACTGGAATATACATGTTATGGGAGAAGAGAACTTATCATTTTCCCATGAAACTCTAATATACAAGCCTTCTCAGTTCTAAACTAATTTAATTTCAGACAAATCCTTGTCATCATTTGAAGCATTGTTTACAACTTATACCAATCGACAGAAAATGATTCTCTGCTAAAATATCAAAACTTCAATTCTTCAATTTCCCCTGGAATTTCTATATATCCTGTAATATCCCTTTATCTATTTTAACCAGAAGTCTCTGTCGAGACTGTAGCTCTACTGGTTTATACTAATAATAAAGGAAGAGAAAAGTATCATTTGGGACATAAAACTTTACAAAAGCAATAAATAGAATAATGAACCTAGATTATGTTTCTTTTTGTGGCAAGATTGCATGACACTACAACTGTAGGAGTAGCTCTTAATATAATTTTAAAGAATTTTCAATTTTAATAACCACGGCAACACCGTTCATCAAAATCAGAGACTGATATACAGACCTTTGTATCTTAGTATAGTCTACTTGTGTGCCAACTTATATTGAAATCAGACTAAAAGTACTGTAGGAGGGGTAGTATTTTAAATGTATTTCACAGAAATTTCTATTTTTCGTAACCACGGCAACACCGTTCTTCGAAATCAAAAACCGATACATAGAATAATGTTTCTTAGTGTAGTCTACTCTGGTGCCGAGTTATATTGAAATCAAACTAAAACAAGGTCTGGAGGAGTAGCATTTTGAAATTATTGCACAAAAATTTCTATTTTTAGTAACCAAGGCAACACCGTTCATCGAAAACCGATATACAGAATAATGTATCATAGTGTAGTCTACTTGTGTGCGAAGTTATATTAAAATCAGACCAAACATGTAGAAGGAGTAGCATTTTAAAAGTATTCCACAGAAATTTCTATTTTTAGTAACCACGGCAACACCGTTCATCGAAATCAAAAACCGTACACCGAATTATGTATCTTAGTGTAGTATACTTGTGTGCCAAGTTATACTGAAACCAGACCAAAATTGTAGGAGGAGTAGCATTTTGAAAAATTGTTTTCAACAGACGGACAGACCAACAGACAGACAGATTGACGGACGCAATGCTATCGCATAACCTCTTCTGGTCTCTGACCAGGCGAGCTAAAAATTATATTTTTACTTTAAAATGGAAAAAATACATACCTCAATTCAGCCAATCAGGTAAGGCTAAGTTATCCATTAAATACTCCATACAAAAAGGCACGTGTTTATCCGGGGATTTGATACTCTCATTCTATCATGACTTTTACGGATACATGTAATACGAAACATGTCAATCGCTATCCAATTTTAGGTCACCTGAGTAACTAAACCAAATTTGGTATACAGAATCTATGGGTGAAGGGGAACAAAAATTTTGAATTTTATGGTCCCCGCCACCCTGGGACCTGTGGGGTGGGGCCAAAACTACCAAAATTATTGCAATCTTTAAAAATCTTCTTCTTAACTCCTGAACGTCAAGCAGACAAACTGTTGACATGAATGTAATGAGCATAGAGTCCTCTACCAAAATTGTGAAATTCATGGCCCCAGGGTAAGGGGTTCTTGTGCGAGGGCGGGGCTATATAGATTATATAGTGAAAATGCATTATTTCTTTGAAAATCTTCTTCTCTTCTTCTGGGTATTAAATAAACTAACTAAGCACATAGTTAAGATGAGCATAAGTGCCACTTCCCAAATTGTGAATTTTATGGCCCCAGGGTCAGGGGTTCTGGTGTTAGGGAGGGCTCTAATGATCATATAGTGAAAATGCATTAATTCTTTGAAAATCTTCTCTGCTCCTGGGTATTAAATAAATTAACTAAGTACGTAGTTATAGTGAGCAAGAGTGCCACTTCCAAAATTGTGAATTTTATGGCTCCAGGGTCAAGGGTTTGGGTATTAGGGCGGGGCTCTATTGATTATAAGTGAAAATAAATTAATTCTTTGAAAATCTTTTCCTTTCCACCTGGGTTTTATGTCAATGATCCAGGTATATATATATATATATATATATATATATATATATATATATATATATATATATATATATATATATATATATATATATATATATATATATATATATATATAGCACTTCATAAATGTATCCCTTGTGACAAGTACTTTTATTGGATACCAATAACCGTAACCTTTTGACCTTGACCTTACAGATATCCGGACTTAAATAAAGTATTAACTTTGGCAATAACTTTTCAAGAATAAGTGCTAGGGCTTTCATACTTCACATATGTAATTCTTGTGACAAGACTTTTCATTCAATACCAATAACCTTGATCTTGGAGTTCATTTTTCTTTTAAAATCTTTTAACCATGGCCATAACTTTCGAATAGTAAGGGCTAAGGCTTCCATACTTCACACAATGTTTGAAAAATTATAAAATGTTTTGTTTTTATTTTTACGTTGGATCTTAGTCTTTCAATGTGTTTGAACATGACGTAGAGACAGCAAAATATTTACTTTCATGATATTTTTTTTAAATTGAAAAAGAGGGACATGATTTTTACCTCAAGTCTGCCTTATTTCCTTATTTAAATTCATTAAGGAAATAATCAATTTTTTTAAATTTTTTTTTACAGA
The DNA here is from genome assembly GCA_003671525.1 of Saccostrea glomerata. Lineage (NCBI taxonomy): Eukaryota > Metazoa > Mollusca > Bivalvia > Ostreida > Ostreidae > Saccostrea > Saccostrea glomerata. The sequence goes on along the minus strand of PRKT01000592.1, from coordinate 325,025 downwards.
AGTTTTGTGTGAGATATAGGTGTGTGAATCACACATACTTGTCATATAGCATATGTCATGAAGTGCGCTACCGCACAAAATATTATTTTGTGTATATAGATTTAATCTATTTTTATGGATGTCTTACATGAAGGACATGAGTCAATCTACGGCAAATTGGGACGTACTACATATGCTCTGAAAAAAAGAGAAATGGATTATAAAATCATATATTTTATCAATATTAATGATTATGTAAAAAGGATATTTTGATCATTTTTTAATACTAGTAATCACTATTCAAGATTTGTACATGTACTATGTTTAAAAATATAGCACGGGAGGAAGTTGTGTCAAAAGCGTTAAATGAAAAGTGTGTGTTTGAAGGGTGGTGGTGGTGTCATCTGAAATGCTGTTGAATGAGCGTGTATAAAAATTAAATCTACGGAATCAGAAGAAGATTGGGTGGTTTAACTATGAGGTCAGCTGTTTTGGGGTTTTTTTTTTCGTCGGAGGTTTCAAACTTTAAAACTTGGCAATTCACATAAAATATACACGAAATGTACCAATCCTTTTGTTCTGCAAGTTTAAGAAGTAGAACCCCGTTGAATTTGCAATGATGTAAAATTGTTTGGAGGTGGGTTTACAGCTGTTTTTGCTTACTTGTATGTATATTTCTTTTTAATGTTTTTCTTTGTAATCATTGGAATAAAAGATTTGAAACATATGTTCTGCATGGTGTTCCAATTTTGATTTTATATTTCTTTTTAATCCATATGGTCTGGATGAACTCAATTTTCCAAAATAGCACCATGCAATTTTAATTAGAGACAAAATATTATATAAAGATTTTAATTAACGAGTGCACAGAATAACGATATTATACTGGCAGACGCGTCGCCCATTACAACAAGATGTGTTTGTGAAACATTGATGCCCCCGTATGGCAACATAGTGAAGATTAAATTTTTCTCAAATGCAAATTTAATTAATTGGTACCAGAAGTAGGGTCTTCTCACTGGAAAACAATTATGAAATTTGAAAGTAAGCCAATGTTAAAGTTTTTTCAATAAGTGCAAAAATCTCCAAGGTCAAGGTCAAAAGGTAAATGTAATTGGTATCAAATGAAAGATCTTGCCACATAGAATACTTATGTAGAACATGAAAGCCCTAGCCCTAACCTTTCAGAAGTTATGGCCAAGGTTCAAGTTTTTAAAAAGTAGATCAAACTCCAAGGTCAAGGTCAAAGGGTCAAAGTTCTTGTTAACAAATGAAAGTTCTTGTCACAAGGATTAAATATATAAAGTATGATGTACTAGCCCTAACCCTTTAAAAGTTATAGTCAAGGGTTGCTTTTTTTAAAGTAGGTCAATCTCCAAGGTCAAAGGGTCAAAGTTCTTGGTATTTAATGAAGGGTCTTCTCACAAGGATTACATATATGAAGTATGAAAGCCTATCCCTTACCGTTCAAAAGTTATGCCCAAGATTAAAGTTTTTTTCACAAGTACGGAAATCTACATGGTCAAGGTCAAAGGGTCAATGTTGTTGGTATCCAATGAAAGGTCTTTCAACAAAGAATAAATTTGTGAAGTATAAATGTCCTGGTATTTACTTTTCAAAAGATATGGCCAAAGTAAAAGTTTAAAATTTTCATGAAAAAGTGGGTCAAACTCCAAGGTCAAGGTCAAAAGGTCAAATTTGGTGGTACCAAAAGAAAGATCTTGTCACAAGAAATACACATGTGAAATATGAAAGTCATAGCTCCACTAAATCAAAAGTTATGAGCAAGGTTAAAGTTTTTGCGGACAAACAGACAGAGAGACAGACAGACAGACTGACACGACAAAAACTATATACCCCCGAAACTTCGTTTACGTGGGCATAAAAAGGCGTCAATAAAGGGACACAGATTCGAAGTGTATATTCGGTGCCCCTCAGATAATCCTCAGGGATATCAAATATGTGTTATTTATGCAGTCTTCAGATTCCCAGTTTTGGTATAAACCGATATAAAATCAAAACATGTGAACTAGAGATATATGTGAAGTTTCCTTTATCGATCCCATGTCTTCTATTAAAAACTGTTCTGCGAAAAACTGTAAAACCCGTGACATTTTGATAACAAACAATTTTAATAGTAATCTTACTGGACAGAGCTTAATTCTTATTAAAATTTAGAATTGAACTGTAAATAAACCTTACCAGTCGTATCAATTTGAAATATTTTTATCTATTTTAGTTGCGTTGCCTGAACAAAGATATAATGTCAGTCTTTTATATGGGATGGATTTTGAACAGAAGTAGTATTATCAGGGAAAACTGACAGCCGAAAAAAGTAAAGATTGTTGTTCAGTTAAAGTGTTAGGGGTGGTCCTTGCATCCCTTTTAATCACCCTCACCCGAAACATATATATTCACTTATGTTTTGTTCCCATGAGAAAAAGTCATAGTCGTTTAAATAGCTTTCCAGAATAGTTTGTCTCAATTAAGAATTTCCCGATCTATTTTTAGATCAATGTTGAGGAAATCAATCCTTGTATTTACCTTGAACGTCACGTGAAGGTAAATATAATGTAGTATTTCTTCCAAAAAGTTAGATCTCAGCCAATCAGAAAAATAAGAATTAGTCAATCATTTAATAAATCTATTTAATGTACGGCACATCTAAATACCGATACATTACACATGCCTTGGTATGATCTTACTATTGTATTTTTATGCCCCCGTAAACAAAGTTTCGGGGATATATAGTTTTTGTCGTGTCAGTCTGTCTGTCTGTCTCTCTGTCTGTTTGTCCGCAAAAACAATCATTGACCATATCTTTTAAAGAATTAAAGCTAGTGCTTTCATACTTTATGTATCTAATTCTTGTGGGAAGACCTTTCATCTGATACTAAGACCTTTGACCCATTGACCTTGACCTTAGACTTTGACCTACTTTTGAATTTATTTAACCTTGACCATAACTTTTGAACGGGTAGGGCTAGAGCTTCCATATGTCACATATGTATTCTTTATGGAAAGACCTTTAATTCATTGGATACCAATTACATTGACCTTCTGACCTTGGATATTTCCGGAATTATGAAAAAACTTTAATCTTTGCAATAACTTTGAACGGTTAGGGCTAGGGCTTCCATACTTCATAAATGTATCCCTTGTGACAAGTACTTTTATTGGATACCAATAACCGTAACCTTTTGACCTTGACCTTACAGATTTCCGGACTTATAAAAGTATTAACTTTGGAATAACTTTTCAAGAATAAGTGCTAGGGCTTTCATACTTCACATATGTAATTCTTGTGACAAGACCTTTCATTCAATACCAATAACCTTGATCTTGGAGTTCATTTTACTTTTAAAATCTTTTAACCATGGCCATAACTTTCGAATAGTAAGGGCTAAGGCTTCCATACTTCACACATGTGTCTTTTGTGGAAATACCTTTCATTGGATGCCAATAATATTGACCTACTGACCTTGATCTTGAAGATTTCTGTACTTTTGAAAAAACTTTAGCCTGGCCATAATTGGAAACATATGGTAATAGGGCTTTCATGTTTCAGAATTGTATTTCCAATAGGAGACCCTACTTTGGGTACCAATATATTAAATTTGCATTTAAGAAAAGTTTCATCTTCACTATGTTGCCATACGGGGGCATCAGTGTTTCACAAACACATCTTGTTTTTATTATAAATGGGTGGAAACTTTAAATCTTAGGTTTCTTCTTCTCTAACATATATATGTATATAGGTTCAATTCTTCTATTCTATACCTGAAATACACTACATTTTACATTTACAAGAGGCCCACGGGCCTTACAGGTCACATGAGTATCATGTAACAACTTTCAAACATTAAAATTGGAACTCGTTTTTACCCCGGAGGTCATGAAATTCACAATTTTGAAAGAGGCACCATTACTTATCAATCATAATTATAAACTTAGCATGCTTACTCTATTTACTTAATACCCAGAGGTAGATCAGAGTAACAAAGAGAAAATGTACACCCACTTAATAACCAGTACTGTTGTGCACCTTACCCCAAAGGATACCCCAAAGGAACCACTAACACTGGGACCACATACTTCAAAATTTTATCATAAAATGGTTAATTAATACTAAAGAGCAGATTTCAAAGCATTAATTTATTTTTAAACTATGTAACCCCCCTTGACCCAGGGGGATATGAAAAATAACCATTTCGCTAGATGCATCTTTTTTCATCATATATATATATATATATATATATATATATATATATATATATATATATATATATATATATATATATATATATATATATATATATATATATATATATATATATATATATATATATATATATATATATATATATATATATAAAGCACTAAAAAACCAAAAACACTGTATATTCTAAATGTCGGATCTACCAGGTAGATACAAGGTCACGGATGGAAATTTATATAAAGCACTAAAATGACCAACGACACGAATAATAAAAATTGTCCCTTCCTCAGGACAAAGAAAAAAGTTAAAAGGTCATAAGAACAAAGGAAAAAGAAAAACAAAAGCAACTAGCACTACTACTAAACTACTAAACACTATATATTTACAAACTTAGTTACATGTTGAATTGGAAATTTTTAAGAACACTATAAATAAAGAAAGAAATCCGGACCGCTAAGAAATACGTCCGGTCTATCGGGTAGGCTCTGGTGAAGTGCGATTTACATAATTGAACGAATTAACTATGCTAATTAATTACGACAATCAGTAAATCGTACATTGTTTCATTCTCTCAATATGGCGTAACTATACTTGATAAAGAATAATCAGAGAAAAATAATACAGCAGGGATATTTTAAAATATGATTTGTTTAACTGAGGAATTAGATAATTTAATTGAGGAGAAAAATTCTTTAAATACAACAAAGGTTATCAACACAAGTGTCAGCATACTGAAAACATTCTGCCTTGAAACGTGACGGGGTATTTCGGAATTATACTGATCGTACATATGTGTACAAAGTGTTCAATAAATATGTTCGATGATCGATTTGGGTTCCATGCTTAAAAATGTTAAATAACATATATTACATGGCCAAATTCTCGGGCAGCAATACCAGAATATTTGCCCCCTCGGTGACAGGAAAGCCCTGGAATGTTATGTCGCCCGCAGCATCGGGCGACAAAACACTCCAGGGCTTTCCTGTCACTTTGGGGCAAATATTCTGGTATGCTGCCCTCGAAGCCATGTAATATTATATATATATATATATATATATATATATATATATATATATATATATATATATATATATATATATATATATATATATATATATATATATATATATATATATATGATTATTATTTATTTAGCTTCTTGCAGTGAGTCACGGCTGGTTTTATGAGTATGGCATTGAGCTATCCTCAGTTTGTGGCGGCGTGCATATTACGTACGTTTTTAAGATTTTACTTAACACAATTCATCACTCGAACGGGAGTAAGCTGCAATATGACTATATGAAAAACGATTGACAGAACATTTAATTAATTTATTGAAAAAATAAACTTACAACAATTCGTTTAATTGAGTGAGTATGGATTGATTGAATATTGATGAATATTGATTGATTGATTGGCTGATTGAATATTGATTGATATATTTGAAAATTATCTGACTGAATATTGGATGATTGAACTGATTATTCATAAATATTGATTGGATGTTCAGCAAATACAATTTATCATTAAGGTAAATGCTGACTGGGGTTTTTCAAACCAATTGTTAGTCCATTATTCATACTTTGAATTGACGACGGATTTTTTTCATTATTTACCAATCATGACAAGAAGCACACGGCGGGTACGTGTGACCGGTCAGCAGGGGATGCTCACTCCTCCATGGCACCTGGCCTCACCTCTGATGATTCGGATGCCCTTTTATGATCTGCTTCTATTTTGTATTGTTTTATGGGCTTTGATATTGAATACTGTTCGTTATCTCCATATCCTTCTTCAATTGATTAATTGATTAATGATTGATTGAACTTGATATTTATTGATTCAAATAAATATTGACTACATATTTATACATTTCTGCATTTTCAAAATCCTTATGTTGACATTATCTTTGTTGATCATATTCTGTAAAGGTAACGCGCACAAAATATGTTCATAGACTAAAATCATGATAAGGCTGGCCCACCTAAAAATTAGAAAGCAAACACCAGTCTTCTAATGTAAACAATGACATGTGTACACTTGATATTGATTTGATTTGTTGTTTGGTTGTGTGTTAAAACCCAATTGGGTTTGCATTCACTGAACAGATGTAAATAATCGATTTAAAACCAGCTGTTGCCATAAAATACCACACTTGATAAATAAATTGTTAACAAATGATGGCATGTGTCTTTTTAATGGTGGTCCGTGCAGAATCAACACTTTGAGTAAATTTGTTCATAACAATGCAGATCGTTGTTACAAGTGTATCATAAACCATTGTAATGTGTTTTGACCAAGTGGTTTCGACCACGGATGTAGTATAGATAACGAATTTTCCTTAAGTTACTTGGAAGTATTTATAGCTAATTTCTATAATAAAAGAACAAACGTAATCAATATCAAGCAACAACACAATGATTCAAACTGATCTCCTATATTATAATTCTAATTTCCCTTAATTATCTCCTAGTTCTGAGCCCTGGTCTGTGTTAGCCAATGACAAAACTTGTATTCATTTTAAAGTTTATTAAATAAATCCAAATTCACAGGGATCGTATAATTTTGATCTGAATAAACCGATACACAATTTATTTAATGATAACAGGATCTGTCCAAAACAGAAAAAGCTGAAGGCCGAACTCCAAAAATAAATTAAAGTCCAAAAGAATGATTCCCAAAAATAGAATAAATTGCGAATGTAATAATGAGAGAGAGAATTGAGAGTCTGAGATTAGAAAGATATGAAAATGAAAAAAATAAAGACCCCGTTTTCTGGCAAAATAGGGTGCTTTGTGCTCAAAGGGTATTCATGGTCCCGGATATAAAACTGCATTTCATCGGCTGTCCAAACATTACATACCACCTACGCTTTGTCCGTAGGTCTGTCCGTTGACCTATGAACCCCAACATGGCACCACCTTCAAATGCAAGTAAACACTCATTACTAATATTTATGGGATAAGTCCCCATCTCTACACCACAGGAGTTCTAGCCCTAAGCTCTTTTACTTATTTACTTCAAACTTTCCAATTTTATTGCTCTTGGTCAATCGATGGACTTGATCGGCCTATTCGGATCAATTTCATTACAAAACGATTTACCAAATTATAGTACAATGAAACAACAACAAAATCCAATTTGTTTTAACAAGACAATAATAGTTCATAAAATTAAAAGTACTTTTTTTCCAATTATAAAGTCACCGAATTTAAGATACTAATAATATGCATTCAGATTTTATAAACTTTTATTTCATTTTACATACACTACTAATAACTAAAAATGATTATGATATTAATATTGTATATATATCTGTGCTAAACCCTATATGTTTACATTCGTCCCCACACAATAAGAAATTTCCCCGTGGAAATTTCGCAGTTAAATTCAGAGCATAGTTTTAAATTTAGTCACAGTTTAGTTCGTTTACAAGATAGGAAGCAATCCCGCGATACTGTTCACTTTTATTAAACAAAATCCACAGTCTTCAAAAATAATTTAGTCACGATTTCTTAATTGTGAATTGAATACCATAATTGTACAGCATACACATGTAGGAGGTTCGCTGACATTTTGTTCCCGAAATAAAGGCCATTATATAAGGTGACACTGATTATATAGATCAATTCATTGTGTCTAATATATGTTTACATGACTAACTACGTGAATATATCGTTTTACTATAGTTTACACTTTTCTTAATCTTGTTCACTTTGGAATTACTGTTCTCATTCCACACTTAGGTTTAGTTCAAATTTAGTTGTTTTCCACAACAATTTTAGTAACATAGTTCACCGTGTTACTTTTCAAGTTCACGCAGTGGATACAGTACTGGTGATTTAGTTGAGTGCAGTTATCACCACTCCAGACGGTAGTATCGCCTTTCATATTAGAAGTCATCAGTGTATCCCTTCTTCTAAATTTGAGTCCAATAGTTAAGTCCGAATAGAAAAAAAAAATTTTGTTCTCCAACGTCAAAATTTGTTATTAACTCACTAATTTTTGATAAATCCGTTCAAAAGTACGACGCAAAGCAGTGCAGATCATTAGTCTCCAACGTTTTCTACATCTGTAAACATCTCCAAATGACTGTTATCATGATCACCTGTCATATTCCTCATTTCGACTTCCTATGATATCCACAGTTGGTATACTTTAAAACATAAACACGGTACTATCATTTTTTCACAATCGCATCTTCGAAGCAAATTCAACTTAGAATTATAAATTAGGTAAAGCTGTGTCGATTCGCGGAAAAGTGAAATTGTAGTATCTGGATAATGAACTTGAATACCAAGGTAATAATAACAAGTAATTAATCTAAAACATACTATACACAGATAACCACCCTGGTGTAAAAGTCCCCAAAATGGAAATATGAAATTTATTCTTATTCTTAGGTAAGAATGCACCCACACGGCAGACAAAAAGCTACACTGAAAAAAAAATAACGAGTTAATCTCAGCTGAGTAAAAAAATGAATGTAGGGAGCAAAGCAAAAAGCATCAATTTATGATGCAGGGACAAAGCAAAGAAAGCAAAGAACATTATACCAACATGTACCTACAGTGTACATGTATATGCAATGTTTTTTCAGTTGTTCTTAATATTTAATCTAATTTACATACATTACTGTCATGTAATGACACAAAGGTGATCGAATTTTCCTAGATATAGGCGAGACTTCAAGGAGAAATCTTATTGCGTTCTGTACGTTCTGTTCTAGTATTTATTGACGTATAGAAAGACACAGTAAAAAACAATTTACAGATACTTTTTATACCGAAATATATTATAACCACACCATTTAAAACTACATTCTACATCCAAATTAAATTATATTCATAAAGGAAAAACAAAAGAAAAAAAACACAAAAAACAAAATGAATTAATTTTGAAAAAAAAATCCCAATAAGCAGATTTTTAAGAAAGAAATTTGACAATTATACTTTTTACAAATTGGTAAATAATTCTGGTTTGAGAGACAAATGAAGTTTTCTTGCCAGATTTAGTATTTTACTGCGTTTTTGCTACTACAACACTTTTGAAATTTTGATGTAGCTTAAAATTAACCTGTAAAGTACGAAATACGAGGGTTGTTTGTGGACTGATGCAATGCAATTAATACTATCTAGTCTACGCTTACAAAATTTTTAAGTAACATAAAACGTTAAAAGTTAAAGAAATGTTAAAAATTTTAGCTTGAAACCTTGAATATTGACCAAATAATCATAAAATAAAAAAGACATTATATGATTACCCGGAGCTGTGGCCATTTAGTTTCATGACGTAATTGTTTTTCAATGTCCGCATTCTCTAGGTTGCGCCGCCAGAGCATGTCATTGCTCTCCAAAAGCATCAACATTTTATTTAAAAAAACTAATGTTTACTTTATTATATTAATAAACAAGAGGCCAATGGGCCACATCGCTTACCTGAGTAACTTTGGATTCCCTATTGTGGCCCCGCCCTACACCCAGGGTTCATGATTTTAACAATTTGGAATATACAATACCCAAGGATGCTTCCACATAAGTTTCAGCTTTTCTGACCAATTGGTTTTTGAGAAGAAGATTTTTAGGTTTTTCCTATACATTTCAATGTAAAAGTTGGATGTCCTATTGTAGCCCCTCCCTACTCCTGGGGATCATGATTTTTACAATTTAGAATCTACAGTATAACAGCATGCTGCCATAAAGTTTTAGCTTTCCTGGCCCAGTGGTTCTTGAAAAGAAGATATTTAATGACCCCACCCTATTTTTGTCTGTTCTTGATTATCCCCCTGTAAGGGAACTTCACCCTTTATTTTAACTCCCCATTACCAAAAGATGCTTTGTAGCTTTGGTAAAAATTAGCCAAGTGGTTCTTGAGAAGAAGTTGAAAATGTGAAAAGTTTACAGACAGACGGACGGACGGACGACGGACAATGGGTGATCAGAAAAGCTTACCTGAGCTGGCTCAGGTAAGGTAAAAAGATGATGCTAATTTAAAGTTTAAAAATTCATAAATATATCATAAGCGAAGTAAATTTTATGGCGCTTGTCCATGAACTTGCCAAACAACCTTCGTATTACACCATGACTGACGTCTTTTAAAATTTTCTATATAGTTGTGGTCTTTCTCGTAAGCAAGAAAGCACCATTAAAATTCGATCAGTTTTCGCATGAAATCAAAAGGAGAAAAACTAAAGAAGCCCCCACTCTCTTTTTCTACTTCTTCGATGGCTTCTTGAAAAGCTTTGCTAAGACCTTCACACGTCTTATCTAATTCAGCTCTTTCTATGTATCCCTCAAGTATTTTTATCCTATCTTCCCAACCATCTTCATGCTCTTTCTCTTCTGCTTTGATCATTTGATTGAGGTGGTCGACCAATGTTAAAGGATCAGGTCTCAGTGCAATTCTTCTTAGAGCATTTTTATAACCTTTCATCAGTTGTACCATGCCGAGGACGTCTAAATCAAATTCTTTCAATTCTTTTGTAAGATTAAGAAGGAATTTCTTATCAGACATTTTTTTTCCTTTTGCCTCCTCGTATTTTCGCTTTGTTTCCTTGTACGTTTTTGTTACTTTAATGGTCTGTAATTTGTACATAAACGGAGTGTTTTTATGATCATCCCACTTGCAATGATTGTCACAAACATTACAATGACCATCAGATCTCATTGCCGTACAATTTATTTTATCAGCATCATCCTTATATGCACAATTTTCATGACACGTTTCATGACATTGCAAACAAGTTGTTATATGCTGACCTTTTGGAAGCGGCACGGTGACCTGTTTGGTTTCGTCTTCTGTATATGTAAAATCCTTGTTCTTTTCTATATCTGATTGGTGTTCCTTGAACAATTTTAATCGTTTCTTTAGTTGATCAAGTTTTGAAAGCCCTGCTTTAATTTTACTCTGAAGACAAATGACGATCTCTTCAATTTCAGCTCTCTTTTTCAAAACCTCTTTAGTTAATGTAAGACTTATCGGTTTGTGCTTTTCTATGGTATCAAAAAAACTTTCAAAGCTTTTGCAGCCCATGTCCCAAAATAATGATGCAAATTTTGAGGAATTGTCAGCAAAAAGACCAGAGTTATTGAACGGGAGCCAGTTATCAACCGGTAAGCTGGCGGCTTTGAGAGATGCTAAGGCAGGGGGTTTAGTGCCGTCAGCAAATGTTATAAGCGTGCAAATAATTTCCTCGACATCTTTGCCAAAAAGGGACATTATAGAATAAAAAATATATTTCTGAGCACTGGTCAGTCTAGCATCTGGTGCTTTAATAATAAAGCATATGGCATTTAACCTCGACACACCTTTACAGCCCTTAGCGGAGAAAAACATTCTTATTTGTTCTGCCAATGCTTCGTCTCTTTGAATACCTCTAGTGTCACCAAATCCTGGGGTATCTATGATGTTAAGTGTATAAGCCAATCTCCCATTCGATCTTTGTGGAATTTTGTACTCCGTTATCCATTCTGTCTGAGACATAGACTGTTGAAGAATAAAAAAAAGAAGATACATTAATTATTTCCTATAAAATAATTTGTACTTGAAAATTTAGCAAGAAAAACAATAAACTCAATATACAAATATAACATTTTCAACAAGTTACATATTTTACAATAAAGTAAACTTTTTAAAATAATGAAAGGTATTAAGACCATTTTTCGACATGGACCTGTGTCGTAAAAATTAGCATTCTTTTAGGAAAATGGTTATGTATTTAAATCCTGATACATTGGGTTTCCTCAGTTTGTTATCAACAATTTTTGTGTTTTTCAATTAAGAAGAATATTATATGAAATAGCATTGTCAAGTTTAATAATTTACAAATATTGACTGGGGTTGAACGAAACATTGATAATGTTACCCTCCTCTTGATGAAAATGTTGCCCTCCACTCTGCGTCGGACAAAATTTTATACCTGTGAGACTGACAATAACAAAAACATGCTACCATTCTTTCGTAACATAAACGTTTTTAACAATTAATATAAACAATTATTGGGAAATTTATAAATGAATTAGTTTTTAATTTATAAACAAGTTATAAAAAGAGTACATTTATTTAAAGAGTTTTTTGTTTTGCTTGTTTTTACATGGCCGATCAATGTGTATAAAATATGGTATCAACACCTGTGGTTTCAATCGCCTATGGGCAGAAAATCAATCATGCATGTTATATGGGTACATGCATTAGTGTTACACATTATTGAACATGCTGGTCATTAGAGAAACTAATGATAATTAAATTGACATGTCAGTAAAAATAATCATGACTGAAAAATAATACTTGGCAAAATTAACAAAGAATTTTTCAAAAGCCCCAATACTTAAGAAAATGCCTTTAGAGTATCCATATAGTATGGAATGATAAGAACCACAGTACCGACAACCCAACACAAAGCAGCCCCAGAGCAATCTCGGGGACTGTTAAAGCAGTCCCACAGCGGTCCCAGAGCAGTCCGGCAGCGGTCCCACAGCAGTCGCAGCTGTCTCAGATAGTAGTCCCAGCGGTCCCAGAGAGCAGTCCCAGTGGACGGGTTTATTAAGTGGGAGGAGCTAACTCAGAAATGAAATATTCAATAAACAATGGAACTTTAAAAGGCAGCTGAAATTTATTCTGAGGAGTATGCCATTCTTACTATGCGAAGGTCATTTACATACATGTATGAACAGTACGCGCATAGAAACAATTTCAAATAATATTTATTGAAGGAAGAAGGCTTTCACTCCTACATATTAAGTAAATGAATTACACTGAACATGAATATTTAATCAAAATTATTTGGTATTTTAATAATTCATTTTTTTCTGTGGTTGATACATGTACCAATATTATTTTCTTAAATAGAAAATTAAACTTGAATTGATTATTTTCCACAAGATTAGCTTTAAATAGAACTAATAATTATAACCATGGCCAATTTCCATACTTTCGGGATGCTCTGAAGGCATTTTCCTAAATGATGGGGCTTTTAAAATTTCTTTGTTAATTTTGCCAAGTTTTAATTAATTTTCAGTCATGATTATTTTTACTGACATGTCAATTTAATTATTGTTACTATATAGTTTCTCTAGCCCTATAATACTCAGTTTTTATGTAAGTGTTTTATCTGTAGTATGAGTGAACATCTGTGAATCACCAGAATGGAACCCTCAGATTATGTTCAAAATTAATCAATCCTGAAATTTTGTTTGCATTACATAGATTGAAAATATGGTCATTATTGAGCAGCATGTTCAATGATATGTAACACTAATGCCTAGGTCACATTTAAGCCGATGACTTTTTTCTTTAGAAATCAGCAATATTTTTCATAGATCTATATTCAAATAGGTGATGTGAGTAATGTAATCGAGAATTTTGTAAGATTGTAGCTCAATGTTGAAAATGTGTGCAAAATTTTGCATAGAATTACATAAAAAAACGAGAAATGGCGCATATATAAGCAGCAAAGAATAATTAGGATTTCTTAATGTTATTTCCATTAAAAAAATATGTATTAATCCATGCATCGACATCTTGTTTGTGTTGTGAATCCTTTATAGGTTAAATATTCACAAGACGGCCAATCGTCGCCCTATCATCGAGCTTTGATTTTAACCGTCGGCCGAAATTTTGGAGACCCTTGTTTTCAAACGAAGGACGACCGACTTAATAAAGTGACCGCCGATGGTCGGACGATGAACGAAGGTTGGTCGACAGATAACTTCAATTGGTGAAATCGGCCACCGACACAGAAAAAATTATAACTTGGACCGATGGACACAAAAATGGTCGGCCGACAAAAAAAGAGGTCAAAATCGGCCAAGACAACGGCCGATGAACTGCCGACTGTCACCCGAAGAATCCCATTTTTGCTTCAAAACCCGTCGGCCGTTGGTCGTTTTTGGAAATGTGACTGGGGTTTAATACGTGTACCAAAATAACATGCATGATTAATTTTCTGCCCAAAGGCTATTGAAACCGCATATATTGATACCATTTTATTTATAAATATTATCGGTCAGGTAAATACAAGCAAAACAAAAAAGAAATAAATCATTATTCCCAGTATTTATAAATAAATTATTTTTTAAATTATAAATAAATGTAATCATTTTTATCAAGTGCCAATGCACATTTTGAGTATTTCATTTTACATTTTATAATAAAATAGGCCTACATGTAGATATTTTCTTTTCTCGCGTAGTTTATATCGGGGATAAAAATCTTTTATTGACTTCCTTATTTAACAAGTTTATTTTTTAAAAATAATTTTAAACTACATTTGTGTAAATATACAGTGCCTGAAAATAACAATTAATTATAATAATGCATGTAATCTCTACTTATTAAAAGATTGTAAGAAATCCTTGCTTTTTTAATAGTTTAAACTCCTATCTGCTGCAAATAAACAAAACAACAGTGAGACTGCAAATTAAGAATACACAAGGGAGCTATCGTGTCACTCAGAACCTTTGTCACACATGCTTTCTATAGCAGTACCAGCGCGGTTCCACAGCAGTCCCACAGCACTCCCAGAGCAGTCCCGCAGCTCCCAGAGCGGTCCCAAAGCAGAACTGCTTTAAGGGACTGCTTTGGTGTCAGGTTGGGTCTTGTCGGTACTGTATTTAAAGCTAATTCTGATGGAAAATAATCAATTCAAGTTTTATTTTCTGTATAAAAAATAAATATGGGAACCTGTACAGAAAATAAAGAAATTGAATTATTTATATATCAGATAATTGTGATTAAATATTCATGTTAAGTGTAATTCATGCATGTAGGTGTGAAAGCCTTCTTCCTTTAATAAATATTATTTCAAATTGTTTCTAAGCGCGTACTGTTCATAAATGACTTTCACTAACATGTAAGGTTCAGGGGCGTAGCTTCCATTATGGCAATGAGGCAACTGCCTCACTAGATTTTTCAGCAATATTCCCCTTTCCACAATAAATTGATAATTCATCGCAGAAAATATTTAATTCATTTCTTAAAACATAATTGTTTTATTTATCATCATTCAATAAATCTATAAATTATATTGTACTGGTTCTGAGTCAAAATTCATGAGATCGGGCTCTATGAAGTATTTTTTGAAAAATAAATATGGACCACAATAACAAGGGGCAGGCAAAGTTGACACCCTTTTTATATGGAAAAGGAGAAATGAAAGTCTAGAATCGGCATAAAGTATTTCACAAACCCTGTAAGCTAATGAATAATTTTATTATTTATCCAAATGATGCCCAATTCAATTATATTTAAATTTATCAAAAATAAATAAATAAAATATGTATTTTTTCCCCGAAATGAGTAAGAAGTTTGAACAGACATTTTTTTACTCTATCAAATACTTTGAAATACAGTATGTACATATTGTATGATATGAATGTTGCAAGTCATAAAACCGGAAAAATCACGAAATTTTTGTCCAGGACATGTGCTATTTTTACATTCTAAAACCAACGAATTCAATTTCCGTCGGGGGGCTTCACCCTAAGTCGGCCCCAGACCCCCGGCCACAATAACTTTGCCTCACTAGAACTTAAGTTCAAGCTACGCTCCTGAGGTTTCCTGGCATACTACTCAGAATCAATTTCAAGTGCTTTTTATAGTTTCATTGTTTATTGAATATCTCATTTCTGAGTTAGCACCGCCCATTAAAATAATTTACCCTGCCTACTGGGACTGCTCCCTGGGACCGCTGGGATCGGTCTGCGACTGCTGTGGGACTGCTCTGGGACCGCTGTTGGACTGCTTTAGCAGTCCCCGGGACTACTCTGGGACTGCTTTGTGTCAGGTTGAGTCTGGTCGGTACTGTATCGGTTAATTCAATTGTCAGGTGGATTCCCTAGCCAAAACAGGTGATCACGAGTATAGTAGTGTGAAAAAAATTGGTCCATTTAAATGCATGAGATGCTGGTTTTTCTTTACCTTTGAAGAGCTGGTGTTCTATTTTGTTCATAAGAACATTTTTTTTTGGACTCCATTGACATGATCATAGATTGACCTAAATCACATGTTCAAAGTAAAATGTAAACATGTTCATGTACTTGACGTAAACGTTACTATTCATTTAACGAATGGTTAGTTCCTCATGGTTAGATCCTCTTTGCACATTAAAAAGATATTACACATTTTTACCAGAGTATCGATAGCTAATGAGCTCTAATTTCGCCATAAATTATGATAAGATATATTGGTATTTAAACCTCCACCTTTTAGCCATTTTTCTGTTGAAAATCATGTCAGTCTCTCAGAAAGGTCTGGAAACTCATTTTTCATAGGACATGTTTAAAAAAAACAGACTAAAGGACTTTCCTGTTTACTGCCAATTTTATTTTTAAAACTGGTTCTATCCTATAACCTTTGAATAGGTCAACCACGACGTGTCTTGAATTTAAATCAGTATATAAATAGTATGGGTAAATATCACAAACAGACCTATGATCATCAAACTTTGTCAGTTGATGCATCTTGGGTCTTCGAAAAACGTCGACCAAAAAGTGGGTCACCTTGATTTACTTTAGGTCATCGTGACCTACTTTGATATTTTATGGCTATATTTAAATGTCTTAGGTACTTATTGGCTTAGAATCATCAAACTTTGTCAGTTGAGACATCTTGGGTTTCAACTAGCCACGGTCACCTACTTTTGGCATTGTTTGACTTAGAATCGTCAAAGTTTGTTAGTTGATGTATCTTAGGTTTTTGGATAACAACGACTAAAATGTAGGTCACTGTGACCTACTTTGGATATTTTACGGCATTATTTAAGTATCTCGGGTACTTATTGGCTTAGAATAGTCAAACTATATCAGCTGATACAACTTTGGTTTCCGGAGAACATCGACCAGAGAGTAGGTCACTGTGACCTACTTGTGATATTTTATACTTATATTTAAGTATCTAGAGTAATTGTTGGCTGAAAATTGTCAAACTTTGTCAGTTGATGTATCTTAGGTGTTGGAGATTTTTGACCAAAAAGTTGATCATGGTGACTCACCAATCTTTGTCAATTCATGCATTTTGAGTCCTTAGAAAATTTCAATCAAAAAGTAGTTCATCTTGACCTACTTATGGTATTTTATAGCTTTTTTTTTAACTTTGTCAGTTGATGCATCTTACGATACTTTTAGAAATATTAATACAGAAAGCACAAAGAAATTCACTTTTATAAGGATACCCACTTCCGCCCCAGCACAGTCTCGACCGACGGAATTTGTTTCCTAGCAGTACAGTATAAACATTGTAATTAATGATTGCTTTAAAGAATGTTAATTGATATCATATGGTCTTATACAATATATGTAGATGGCCGGTAGGGCCCTTGTTTCTTCTTTTGAATTGAAGACGTCGTTTTTTTTTTACTTTTGATAACATGATTTTTTTTTAATAAGGGGTTTTTCTTACACATACCTTTGGTAAAAATTTTTCTACTGGTTCTGCGAAATAGATTTGAATGTAAACAGAAAACAGATAGATGGACAGACAAACGACAAATGAAAGGTTATGATCATAAAACCGCATTTAAATTTTCAATTCAATGAAAAAAAATAATATTTAATTTGAAACAATTTGTATTTGTTAGAGATTACTTGATCTGATTTCATTTCCCCCTTTTCCAAGTGTACCAACGTGAAACGAAAGGGATCTTCATATCGTACACCGAGTACATAGTTGATTATGCCATCGACAAGGGTACTTTTTCCCGATCCAGTTGCACCAACAAGCAGAATAGTTTTTTCGGAAGAACTGTCAACATCGGAAGATCCTGTAAAAATATATACATGTTTTAAAAAATTAGATAAATAAAATACTTCAGTTTAAGAAAATAATTACTAAGTAAATTCGGTGACAGCGATATACTTCATAATATCATTCAAACATCTATGTGTGAAAGTGCTACACCTGGAGACGAGCTCTGGTATTGTTAACGCTTTACCGATTTAGTTTAATTTGTTTACTCTGCGCGCAAAGCACATACATGTACATGTGTTTACAATCTTTGTGAGTTAGTTTCTTTCGGTGCGAAATATTCTGGCAACAATTGTCAATCTATGCTTATGATTTTTTGTACAATAATTTAATTCAGTTCTGTGCCAAAGCGAGCAAAAAAGAAATAAACATATTTAACCTAATATTATTTTTCTTGATTTTGCTCTCTCATTCCTTGCTCTTTTGATTTCAGTAGTAGATAGCCTGTAGACTGGGGGATTTGATGATGATTGAAGTTCAGACATATCTTTCATTTCTAACGCCAATGATTTCTTTGTCTTTGCTCTTGCGAATTCTTCGCTGAAAGCCTCCATTTGGCCTCCTTTCACGTATCGAATCTGGAAGATGTACGTTGTATCAGGTCGTAGTTGTGTTATTTTGCGAGAATTTTCATTCCCTGCCACTTTTATGAATTGCCAATCTACATCTGTATTTTCAATTTTGTATCTTATTTGAAAATAGTCTATATCTTTCTTTTCTGATTTCCAAGTTAAAAGGATTTGGTCATGTTTTATGTCGAACACTGATGGAATTTCCATAGGCCTCAACCCTGTTCTGGCATTAACTGGCAAACTGTAGTCTTCTTCAAAATCGCAATTCAATCGACGAACCTGGAATTCATATAAAGTGTTCTCATGTAGATTATTGCAAGCCACTGTTTGATTTTCTAAAGTCACTACGGAGCTTTTCCACGATTTTGCTTTTTCCGACCGGAACCGTAATTCCAATTCTGTTTTTTTTAAATTTCGTGTATGATTATCTTTTATTTGTAGTAAAACCATATCATGTGTACATTGAAGGACTTCCGGTGCATTCAAGGACAATGACTTTGTTCTTATTCTCTTGCTTTCTTGACTCTCCGCACAATCTTCTCCATTTTTTATCCCCTTTACTTGAAAGATATACGAACTACCTGGGGATAACCCTTCGATTTTTACGGAGCAAGTATTGTCCTCTGTTTCAAACATTTTCCATCTGGTGTCAGTTTCTTTTTTGTAGCGTATCAGAAAATAATCCACACTCACTCCTTCTATACGCCATGTCAGGTCCACCGACTCCGATGTTGCATCCTTACACGTTGGAGTCGAAATTTTCTAAATAAAATTCAATAAGTACAATGAATACATGATTTATCATCAAAAAATGTTATGACTATTAAACTTCTTATTTCAATTATAACACTTTTAGCTTTGAAATTCAATATGATTTTTTGTGCTATGTATTTTTTTCCACAATGTAAAAAATTCTTCCATAAATACTGGCAGGTATGACGCAAATTCTCCATTGAAAGTCGAAATATCATTTTGGGGTAAGCAAAACTGAATTCATTTTTTTCTGAAAAGATATTAGGTAAAATGTGAATTAATGATTATTTGAGGGCTAATTTGTAATGATCATGATACGTTGCCAGTCATAAAATACTATTTATATAACCCAATAATTTTACACATTATTTTTGAGACATCCATAGAATAGTTCTTTTTGGTTTCAACACAAGGCGATTCAAAGTTTTTCAAATCCTGCACCCCATGAAGTAGGGTAGGATCTAAATGGTAGATAATATTTTTTCACAGCAATGTAGACAAAAATCTTTCAAAAATGAAGAGCAGAGCGGACCGAATATCGTTGGCTAGTGAAGATGCATAGCGTAGACCGGTATGAAAGAATGTCAAATTTCTGGATTTATGCACCTGTTACCAGCTTACTGAGTATATTTTTTGATTTCTGTGTTTTTATGACGTCAAAAAAAACTTCACTGATTATGTAACGCATGAGATCTAGTATAATTTTTATTTATGGAGTTGATTTAGTCATTTTAAGTCGATATAATCGTGAGTATGTTTTCTATTGGAATGCCAGGAGTATTCGAGAACTCAACTACTGTTTGGTCATACCTACGATCGATTAATTCGTAAATTCGTAAAAAAAAAATGGTACCTATTAATAATTTTAAAATCAAGGTATGAAACTTAGATCCACCAAATTAATTAACATTGCAATTTCATTTTGCCTCAAAATTCACGACTTATTGAAACTCATATGATGTTACCCCTTTATTAAAGTGAAAATCAAAAACTCTGATTAGCTTCAATGTCTTCTTCGGGCATCTGTCACAGTCTTGATTCTCTTTTGCACTGAGTTTATCAGTGTGGTTATCCTCGAAACGGATATATTATTCAGCCATTTTAACAAGGGAGACTTTAGTTGAAAGAGACCAGCTTGTGCATTCCTTATTTTCCACTCTGTCCTACAGATTTTCATTGAGAAAAAATGGACTTTAAGGAGACCAGTCGAGTGGGTAATTGTGATTGAGATAGTCTTGAAAAACTCAGAATATACTGGACCGTGGGTAAACACGCCGTAAAAAGGGAATATTACATTTTTTAGCTCACATTGAGGAAGTCGAGATGAGCTTATGCTATACCCCGGCGTTGGCTTCGGCGTCCCAGGGTAAAGTTTTAGGATCAGGTCCATTCCCAAATTACTATAAGCCCTACCTAGACCAAACTTGCATGAATGATGCATCCAGAGATGGACACTACCAATCTTACTTCGGAAGCTGGATTTGACCTACAGTTTCCAGATGAGTGGCTAGGTTAAAGTTTTTGAGTCAGGTCCATTTCCAATTAACTATAAGCCCTACCTGGACCAAACTTGCATGGATGATGCATCCAAGGATGGACACTACCGGACTTGCTTCAGATGCTGGATCTGATCTTCATTTTCCGGATGAGTGACCAGGTTAAAGTTTTTGGAGCAGGTATAAACCAGAGTAGCTTTAAGTCCTACCTCGACCAAACTTGCATGGATGGTGCATCTAAGGATGGACACTACCTTGCTTGTTTCAAATGCTGGATCTGACCTACATTTCCCAAATGAGTGACCAAGTTATTCTGAAGTAACTATAAGCCTATCTTGACCAAACTTTCATGGATGATGCATCTAAAGATGGACACTCTCAGACTTGCTTCCGAGGCTGCATCTGATCTACAATTTCCAGATGAGTGACCAGAATATTCCCAAGAAAACATAAGCCCCACCTGGACCAAACTTGCATAGATGATGCATTTGAGGATGGACAATCGAAACTTGCTTCAGATGCTAAATCTGAACTACATTTTCCATATGAGTGACCAGGATAACGTTTTTGGAACAGGTCAATTCTCAATGATCTTTAAGATCTAATTAAACAGAACTTTTGTGAATGATTGTCAGGATATATACTAGTAACAATTAAAAAAAAATGATGTGATATTTGCATTACTTAAGGTCATTGGCAACGCAGCGATTCCGGAGAAAAAAAGGTTTATACATAGGTTTTTTCACTTAAGAAAAAAGTCATTGAGAGTGATCTCCCGTATGGAATTCCCTAAGGGCTGAAAACAAATAAAGCGTATCTTACAGACTGAGAGGTAAACAAAAGCACGTGTTTTTTTTATCGGATATATTCAACTCTACAGTAATAAAAGAAAAACAGCGACGGGTTTGTTTACATTGTGGTGAGGGGGTAGACAGTCAACAGGTCGTCATTTAGAATAGGTACATGAATGCTGGGAAGTGCACAGACGCGAAATAATTATGCTGAAAGTGGTGATAGCTAGATAGACCGAATGAGAACGATTCTATAGGTTATGTGAATGAGGCGCCATTAAAAGTTACTATAAATCATTGCAAAAATGTTTAATGACTGTTCGTTTCCAATAAAGAAAATTATAGAATAGAAACAAATAACCAGTCTCTTGATCATTATGAATATTGATTAGATGTTACGGGAGGTAACTCAAATTTAAAGAACAGTGCTGGTATTCCTGTGTTTTGTTTCAATATTTGAATTTTCAGCCAAAGTATATGCATGTCATGGGAAACAAGTTTTCAACAATGTATTTTATGTATAAACCTTATGAAATAAATGGTTTTTGGAGAAAACGTATGGTTAAAAATTACTGTAGATCACTAAATTTTCGCGACACCTTATTTTCGCGAGATATTCATTGACTCTTGATTAGCGACACAAAATTTTCACGAATTGTGGCTATTGCTTTATATAATCTTAAGGCTTACTATTATATGCGAGAATTAACTTTTCGCGAGCACACTGTCTCGCGTAATTACGCGAAAATTAAGTTCTCGCGAATAAAAAGTGATTTACAGTGTATAGGCCAATTTTATCAACATTTTACGTAGAAAATGCATTGAAAATTGTAAAAACATTGATTTGACAAAATCTATAAAGGAAGGCTGGCTTGATGGGTAAAAAGGACCTGAATTGAACATGTTTGGTACCATTAAACCTGTTCAAAAAATCTTGAAAATTTCTATACGAAAGCCAGAAACGTTGCCAATGTCCTTTAACTGATAATATTCGTCGAGGTGAGCTTCGTTATCTTTGATTACCTATGTGTATAATTAAAGAGGAGGAGGCTATCGATCCACATATCAGGCGCCTGTGGTATATATGGATGTTTTACAGTGTTTTTCATACTATGGGGGTTACATACCTCACCTCCTTTCACGAAAGAGCTAGTTGCTTGATCATCCATAGACCTGAAATAAATTGTAAGAATTAAGATCTAAGCAAATTATTGCGTAGCATTTAGATATATTTCAAAAACTTTCCTTTTTGCAAAGAATAAAAAAAAATATTTTAAATTTACCCCTCTGTGTTAGGTGCTTCTTTTCTTTTTAACAGTTCCTGCAAGTCGTGACATAGGTTGTGTTTCCTAAATGCTTTTTGTTTTAAATGAATTTTTGAACATTTTGAACAAAGGGGCTCTGGATCTTCGCAGTCTAAACAAAAGGAAACAGCTTGGACCTCTTCCTCATCAGCAAGGCATTGCTCACAATGTGTTTCTATGACGTCTGATGACATTTCGTCAAGTTTAATTATTCTATGGTTTTGAAATTGATCTTTTGCAAGATGTATTTGTGCGCAAGAATCACATAGGATAAAAGAAGAATCACATGAAGCACAGAAAAGAGATGAAGGAGTTACTTTTTTAATTTTTTCACAGCTAACGCAATTTGTATTTTCTTTTTGAAAAGTAAAATTTGTTTCAGAATATTTCTTGTCAGATGTTGCAGTCGTTTGTAAATGCAGACCTTTTGAAAGTTTCAAAGAAGTCTCAGAAATGTCTTTATCCATCCCTTAGATGCCAAAATATTTTAGAATCCTCAACTGAAAAAAAAATAAAGACTTATCTCAGATATTTCTCTCTTCAATACATTTCTAGGTGTTGAATTTAAGGGGCTTTGACAAAATAAACTACAGAATAATTATCAATCTTAAGCATTACAGTTTGTATTTCATTTCAATTTTTATGCCTCTTCAATATTTAAATATAAACCTTATTGTTTTTGTTCGGTTTCTTTTATCCCTCTTATTATTAAGGTCATACATCTTGAGCGGAGACCCTTCTATCATTGTATTGTTTGTTTTTCTTATTAAGGTCTCTCGTTTTCAACGGAAAACTTTATTGTTTTCGTTCGCCCCCCCCCATCATTATTAAGGTCTTTTCTATCTTCAACGGAAGACCTTATTGTTTTCGTTTGATTTATTATATTTTTCCCAGTCGATTCTGTAAACGCGATTTCTCAGAATGGGCTCAGTCGATTTATATCAATGATCTTGATAGAATTTTTTTCGTTTTTTTAAACGAGGTCAGTTTTGGACATTATTTTTTAAGAGTGTGCTTGTCCTGGGGTCTCCCCCTAAACGACTTGAGTTATCAAAATAGGATTTTCAGTGCAGGTAGGGGATGGATTGTAAAAGTGTCATTTTGCATTTAAATCTTACCCATTTAAAAGCCTTCCTATGCTCGAAAAATAAGCTCACAAACTACTCACAAAATTTGAAAAACTCTCTATCATATCTTCTTACCAATAAACATTTTGGTTAGACATAGGTATAGAAGAAAATTTTATAAGAAATGCAAGATCTATCAGATTTGAAAGAAAGGAGTCTGACTCCTCAAATAAGGGGCAAAGAGGAGCCATAAGACTTTCATCAGTTACTCTTTAAATATCATTTTATTTGTAAATACATAACTGTAACAGAAATGTTTATTTTAAAAATCTGCGAGAATATATTGTACAATTATGATCATATGCTGCGTATTTAGGGAATATTAGGGGCCAAAACGCTAAATCTTAGTTTCTTTATATTTCCAAAGTTGAAAATATTTTGAAAAGCAGTATTGAATACATGATGTTCAATATCGTATTCGAAACAAAATACACCTATTCATTTTTTTTTTAGCAAAAACATCCCATAAAGTACTTGAAGGGCTTTCCCCTACATATATTTCCTTTCTAAATAGATCGAAAACGAAAAGAAGTTTCTGAATAGTCTAGAGCAAAAAATCTTAAAAATCGGGAAACATCAATTGATATAAAAAAAAGGGCCCGGTCCTTCAAATAAGGGGCCAAAAGACTTTCATTTATAAGCAATCTTAACTTTTTCTTTTTTTCTATAAGTTACTGAAGCAAAAATATTTATCCTAACAGTCTGCAAAAATATTTCTTAAAATTATGATCATATGTAACGTAATAAGGGGCCTAGGTACAGGGCCAAAATGCTAAATCTTTTGATTCTTTATATCTCAAAGGGGTATTGAATAAAGATATTCAGAATCGTTCTCTAACCGATATATAACCATTCATTTTTTGCAAAATAATGGACTTGAAGGGCTGGTCCCTATAAATAACTACATGTTTTCTATATAACTTCAAATTGAAAAGAAATGTCTGAATACTTGTAGAACAAACAAAAAAAAATTAAAATCACGAGCCCTATCATTTGATGTGAAGAAAAGGGATATGTCTCAATAGATTATGGGCTTAGGGGCCCAAAAAACTTTCATCTATAGTTATTTGATAATGTTATATATAAATCAAAAGAATATAATTTAATCAAACGAGAGAAATCTTGATATCAATATATTTAAACAAAGATCATATACTCAAAATCATATCTAATCTTATCGAAAAATTGGACCGAAGAGCTACCCGTTGCTCGGATATCCGATTCTCAGCCAGAAAGGATAACTTCAAAAATTAGTATTTAATTAAAAATAGTATCAATATGATGCTTGAAAAGGATTTTTTTTCATGCAACATTTTTTATTTTATTCATTTTCACATGATTCAAGGTTTTTTGGAAGTCTTAGAAAAGGTCTTGTAAAAGTTGACATTTGTACCCTATAAAAGGAAAAAAATAATTACAGTTTTAGAGAAATAATTAAGATTTTCTTGAATCCAGCCTTAGATACCAATGCTTATTAGCATGATATGAAATCAGCAGTGATTTGTGGTGTCTTGCAATTATAGCAAAAGCTTTTTACACTATATATTATAGAATACATAAATGAAATAGAAGACAGAATATCAAATAATTATAAAATCATGACAATTTCTCTGAATGCCTGGATATCTATTGTTAGCTCCCCTGAGCCGAAGGCTCAAATGAGCTTTTCTGATCAAAATTTGTCCGTTGTCTGTCGTTGTTATTGTTGTTGTCGTCGTCGGCGTTGTCGTAAACTTTTTACATTTTCATCTTCTTCTCAACAAGCACTGCACCAATTTCAATCAAACTTGCTACAAAGTATCCTTGGGTAAAGGGGATTCAAGTTTGTTCAAATGAAGGGCCACGCCCTTTTCCAATGGGAGATAATTATGAAATAGAGAAAAAAATTAAGTCATTTTTAAAAAATCTTCTTAAGAATTACTGGGCCGGGAAAAATGAAACTTATGTGGAATCATCATAAAGTAGTGTAGATTCAAGTTGGTTCAAACCATGACCCTCGGGGGTACCCTAACAAAAAGTACTATTGTAAACTATAGGTAACTATTATTTACTATAGTAAATCAAAGTTCCAAAGTTTTCACCATAGTAAATCAAAGTTCCAAAGTTTTTACTATAGCACATCAAAGTTTCAAACTTTTCACCATAGTAAATCAAAGTTCCAAAGTTTTTATTAAAGTAAATCAAAGTTCCAAAGTTATTACTATAGTATATCAAAGTTCCAAAGTTTTCACCATAGTAAATCAAAGTTCCAAAGTTTTCCAAAGTTATTACTATAGTATATCAAAGTTCCAAAGTTTTCACCATAGTAAATCAAAGTTCCAAAGTTTTCACTATAGTTAATCAAAGTTCCAAAGTTTTCACTTTAGTAAATCAAAGTTCCAAAGTTTTCACTTTAGTAAATCAAAGTTCCAAAGTTTTCACTTTAGTAAATCAAAGTTCCAAAGTTTTCACTTTAGTAAATCAAAGTTCCAAAGTTTTCACTATAGTAAATCAAAGTTCCAAAGTTTTCACCATAGTAAATCAAAGTTCCAAAGTTTCAACTTTGGTTCTATTGTTAACTACTAGTATAGTTAAGTATAGTTAACTATAGTTTGCTATAGTATTTTTTTGTTAGGGTAGGGCGGGGTCACAATGACCGACCAAAGTTTTACATAGAATTATATAGGAAAATTATTTAAAAATCTTCTCAAGAATAGAAAAGCCAAAATTGATCATATTTATATGGAAGCATCCTCAGGTGATGTAGAATAAAATTTGTTCAAATCATGACCCCTAG
This sequence comes from Saccostrea glomerata, assembly GCA_003671525.1. Lineage (NCBI taxonomy): Eukaryota > Metazoa > Mollusca > Bivalvia > Ostreida > Ostreidae > Saccostrea > Saccostrea glomerata. The sequence goes on along the minus strand of PRKT01000592.1, from coordinate 298,268 downwards.
GGGTAGGATGGGGCCAAAATTGTCGACCAAAGTTTTATTTACGAGGGTTGTCTCAAAAAGTTGTAGACATGGGAAACAGTTTAGTTTCTCTTTGCTTAATTAAATTTCTTTACTTGTCATGGCAAAAAAGAACAGTTAATGATCATGTATTATAAGTTTCATGATGATATCACAATTGATAAGAAAATTATATACAAGAAAGATTGATTGATTGATTGTATACTGTTTAACGTCCCTCTCCAGAATATTTCACTGATATGGAGACGTCAGCATTGCCGGTGAAGGGCTGCAAATTTAGGCCTATGCTCGGCACTTACGGCCTTTGAGCAGGGAGGGATCTTTATCATGCAACACCTGCTATGACACGGGGCCTCGGTTTATACGGTCTCATCCGAAGGACCGCCCCATTTAGTCACCTTTTACGACAAGCAAGGGGGTACTGAGGACCTATTCTAATCCGGATCCCCACGGAATGTACAAGAAAGAAAGAATGTAAGTGTACACCGGCGCACGAAAGCAAGCGTAAGTTACCTCTCTTATAACGTCATGATCTCTTTGTCTGCTTTACTCGCGTCTATTAACATTCAATATTTTTTTAAGTGATAGACCACTTTTGACTAAGAAATTTTATTTAAATTCACTACTGGCCATTTGTTTTTATTTTCTTTTAGCATATTCAAGGTATAGCCGACATTTAGTCGAAAGATCGCCTTACGTCTTTCGCTGACCAGATTGTTCCCAATTGTCTGCGTATAACAAACAGTACTCTTTTTCTTCTTCTTACATGCCGTAACTTTTTTTGGTATAGAGGAAAAACTCTCTTTGAATATCCTTCCATTTAAAATTAACGTTTTGTAATTAAAATCTGGTGTGCAATGTCACTTCTGTACTCTTTTTTCCCATTTATAAAGTAGATAAACCATATCCAACACAATTTATTACATCTCCGTGCACCGGTTACACGTTTGACGACGTCATTTTCATCAAACTCAATTCCAACGATACTATGAAAATCATGACACCAATCGTCTGTTTCTAATGCTGTTCATATGAAATTTTTACATATTTCTTAGCTTTTAATTCTGGTTTCAGTAATTTAAATTTGAGTTCGATGTATTACATAGTTCTTAAAAATTAAAAGCAAATGTAATAGTTATATGCGTCAATTACTCCGAATTTGTTCGTGCGCCGACAGATCTTATCGACCCTCTTATAGATTTTCCTAATATTATCAATATGCAATATATATATTTTAAAAATTCACAATTTTAAAGAACATTGAATATATTATGTCTCTGCAAAATGTGGTTAGTATTGGTTGCATTTTTTAAAAAAATTATAAACATTGTCTACGACTTTTTGGGACGGCCTTGTATATGGAAGCATCCTTATGTAGTGTAGATTCAAGTTTTTTCAAATCATGACCCCGGGGGTAGGGCGGGGCAAAAATGGCCGACCAAAGTTTTACATAGAATTATATAGGAAAATTCTTTAAAAATTTTCTTCTCAAGAATAGCAAAGCCTTAATTGATCATATTTATATGAAAGCATCCTCAGGTTGTGTAGATTCAAATTTGTTAAAATCATAACCCCCAGGAATAGTTTGGGACCAAAACGGCCGATTCAAGTTTTACATAGGATTATATACATGTAGGGAAAACTTTTAAAATCTTCTTAATTTCAAGAACCACTGGGCCAGGAAAGATGAAACACATGTGAAATTATCCTCAGATAGTGTGGATTCAAATTTCTTCAAATCATGACCCCCCCTGGGGTAGGGTGGGGCCAAAATGGCCGATCAAATTTATTCATAGGAATGTATAGGGAAAACTTTTCAAATCATCTTTTCAAGTACTTCAAAGCCATGATTAGTGATATTTATATTAAATCATCATCAGGTAGTGTAGATTCTAGTTTGTTCAAATTATGACCCCCGGGGGTAGCCCTAGGGTGGGGCCACAATGGCTGATCAAATTTTTTCATAAGAATATATAGGAAAAATCTTTTTAAAAAATTCTTCTCAAGAACAATTGAGACAGGAAAGATGAAACTTGTGTGAAGTCATCCTAAGGTAGTGCAGATTTAAGTTTGCTCAAATCATGGCCCACGGGGTAGGATGGGGCCAAAATTGCTGATCAAATTTTTACTTAGTAATATATATGGAAATCTTTTATTAGAATTATATTCTCGTGTACTTCAAAGCTATGATTAGTTTCAGTTCTGATCTGATATGTGCTTTTTCCTAGCTGATGTGCTCAGGTGAGCGATGTGATCCCTGGGCCTCTTGTTTTTAACATAAAATATATTTGTTGACATATTTGCAATTAGAAAATTCATTGCTGATATTCCTATTCACATTTTCTGCAAAAAATATTTGACTTGACAATTTTTTTAATACAAGAAATCTGTGAGCCAATGCTCACTAGTAATTACCCGGCTCTGATGTAAATAAACACCATCTATCATGTTAATATACACAAGTTCAATTATAGGCAGATGCACAAAAAAAATATGAAGTTGACATCAGTTTCATATCAAAATTAATCCCACCAAATGACATGTCTCAACAAACAGTGCACTAAAAGTTCAAGCATTTGCTATGAATAGTTAATAAGAAAACTGCGACGAAAATTTGTTATGTATGAAACAGACTGATGCAAAGACAAACAGGAAGTTGACATTGGATTTGCACAAAAATGTACCCCACCGTATGGCATGCCTCAGAAAAGTTTGTGTTAAAATTTCAAGCATCTGCAATGAGTGGTTGCTGAGAAAACTGCGATGAAAAATTGTTGTGCATGAAACAGACAGATGCATAGACAAACAGGAAGTTGACATCAGATTTGCACAAAAATGTACCCTCCGTATGGCATGCCTCAGAGAAGACTGTCTTAAAATTTCAAGTATCTACGATGAGTAATTGCTGAGAAAACTGAGACGAAAAGGATGTATTCACTATGACAAAAGAATTGACCTATAAGAGAACAATTTCCCGGAAAAAGTGACATTTAAATATTAATCTTTATTTATTGTTTTCTATCGTATATGTGTCTAAATTCTTCAAATTTGTATTTTATACCTAACAAATTTATTATATACAACCCTACAATAAACCCCCAAAGTTGGTCAAAACACCATTTTGTCCATTAAAGATTTGATTTTTGCATGAATTTTGGCCTAGAAGTCCTTCAGGACAGGCCTGCCCCTAAAACAATTGTGATATTTTGATAGGTTATGATATAAGGAATAATTTATGTTAGGGTTTTTTAGGGGCATCCCTGCTCTAGGGTCGAAATTCACAAAAAACCTACCAAAATCAAAGTACTGAAAGCATTCATGGGAGTTGAACATGGTGTAAATAAAATCTTTGATCGCGAGGTTAAGTGAGTGAACAATATTATTATATCAAATACAGACAACCGTTTCACATTTTTTGAGTTGCAACAATCTTGATCGAGAAAGACATTCGGAGAGATTGAATAGCAAAAAAAATGCATGGGCCATAATGCTTGCCTGCCTATTTCAGTCCTTTTTATACCTCCTGCTTGAAAAGCGGGAGGGTATTTATTAATCGGGATTTCCGTCAACTGTTTGTTATGCTTTAGGTATACCCATCTTCTATCCGCAACTCCTCTAACACCACTAAACAATTTTCATAGAATCTTTAATACATATAATTTCCGTTGTGCTTCTTCTATTACCTTTTATCCTACACATATTTTGGGTTTCCCATTGCAAAACATGGACATTGCAATTATATTCATATTAGAGGCGGTTGATCATTTATATCACTGCTCACAGTCTTCAAACTTGTAATATATTTTTCCGTCGCACCTTTACCCATGTGTTATGAAAATTTCAGTTTCGCAGGAATAAAATAAATGTTGATAAAATGTGGATTTTAACAAAGCATCCTTAAGAGCTAAGGTTGTTATATAAAACTTCTCTGTGAATAAAAATGTGTTTCAATTACACGAACATTATACATGGAGTACGTTAATCTTTTTAGCCGGGCTTATTGCTCAAAGAGCAATTGCCGGCTTATGTGATCCTGTTCAAGGCAGGATGTTAACCCCATAGTCGCCATTTCAAAGTTACGTGCAAAAATATAGTTCTTACTCTCAACCGCTTTTGAGATAATACAAACGCTAAATAAAGCAACGAAAATAAAACGTAGTTTTATCTATATAAAATAAACATTAGTAGTATTGACTTTGAAAACTTCATAAGTCAAAGAACATAGTTCATTAGCGTAAGGATTTTTGATAATCAGTGTTACCGTAGTTCTCAACACATACGAGGTAAAGCAGCTAGGAGAGGGAACCAGACTGGCCTGTTTGTTTACATTCAGCTGCGGTACCAGATTAATTCTGATTCTGACAAAATCGGACCGTGGTATTAGGATTGAAAAACTGATTGTCAGTGTCTTATCATTTATATTGATAGTTTTAAAATAATTTTTTTCATCAGAATATAAACATGATTCATGTAAGAAATCCATTCTACTCTGTAAATGGGCCTGGCTCTCTGTACTTCTGAGTACTTTGATTTAATATTGTGAAGAAAATGAAGAAAAGAGAAATACCAAGTAAAACAAATATTTATTGACAAAATATAAAAGCAGTGGTTTATGTGAGAGTTTGTGTGCGTACAAATTATCTGGTATGTAAATGAGGTTTTCCTTTTATTGAAGAAATATACTTCGTTTTGTTGTTTTTAATCGCGATTTTACGAAAACATCAGTGTCCGTTTTTTGTTTTAATATTTATAACAGAGTATTAGATTTACCGCTTTTGACAGGTAAATACGCATGTTTCCTAAAGTTTTTATTCATTGATGAATTTATTTAAACCAAGAAAATGTTCATGAAAAGTTTGAATAAGACTAAATTTACCGTTTGCTGTCAGTATGTAGAGTTGTCGTTCGTATCTCCTTGAGTGTATGACGCTACACTAAAAATGAGTTCCATTACGAAAAACTTTCAAGGTTCTTTTCAATTTAGTTTTTCATATGTACTTTGAACGAAATGTAATATTCAAAATAAGATTACTTTATCATTACATTTACTTACATTATGAAGATTAGATTAATTCAGGAGAAAATGACATAAACTATTTGTGGCGGATGTTTATGCATGTTTTCTGTTGAATATCATCAGAGTAAATTGGCCGACACAGTATCCTCGCTTTCGGCTCTATATATAATCAACACAAATTACTGCGCATGTTAAATACGTGATGGCCATGGGAGATTGAACATAGTTCAACTCCCAAAAAGGAACTTGGTTTTGATGATTTGCTTCAAATTAATACCATTCATTCTTATATTTAAAAACCTCAGTTGATATACTGTAAACGTATTAAATTTGGCTGCGTATTCTTTTTAGCGGCTTTGGCGGAATGCAGGAACCGCTGAATCAAGTACAAGCTAATCAAGCTAAATGTCTTGTACATAAACACATAAATAAGAATATTAAAAAATGCGCTCAATCAAATCTACGCTAACTTATTCAAAAGTCAATTTCCGCCAAATATCGTATAGACTAAATATAATACATTTATAGTATATGCGCTGAATTCTACTTCGTGAAACCTTTCTTTTTAAAGTCGAGGGATCGAAGCCACCTGGTACAACACTTTTAAAGTTTTAAATTTCGCCTTTTCAAAGACTATTTATACCCGCACGTTCTAAAGAAAGTTCGGGTATATTGTTGTTACTCATGTCCGTCTGTCTGTCCGTCCGTCCGTCCGTCTGTCACACTTTTCTTCCCTGAACTCCTCCTACATTTTTCACAGTAGCTTAATCATCTTTTGGGAGATGGTTGGGGGTGTCATGTAGATGTGCAGTAAGGTTTCCGAATTTTGATTTTGCCCCGGGGGATCAAATGGGGGTCGAAAAATGACGTTTTTTATGCAAAAAGCCCCTTCTTCCCTGAACTCCTTCTACATTTTACTCAGCAGCCTAATCATCTTTTGAGAGATGGTTGGTGGTGTCATGTAGATGTGCAGTAAGGTTTC
>PRKT01000592.1:254958-270941 GCA_003671525.1 Saccostrea glomerata | reverse complement strand
TATCTTAAATGGTAAATAAAGATATCTATTATTATATACAGAATTTTTATTTACCCGACAATCACTCAAGTTATAATCATTATAGCTGGTGAGTGACTTGGTTACACACATGCCGTGAATACAACAAATCAAAATTAAACTTAATTCAAATTAAACTTTAAAATTTGGGATGCAGTTATGTAACTAATCAGGATCAACTTTTTCACGTTAGGCCCGCAGAAACAATCTGAGTTGGGGAATTTAATTTCATTTTATCATATTATAGTTTAATATCGGCAATATTATGAGGGGGGGGGGGCATACCCCATCCTCCTGGTTCCATAGGCCATGCATAATCTTTTCTTTCAAGTTATAAAATACTAAAGTAATGCTAACATATATACTAGTAATCAATCAGAATTAGGCCTAAATTGAAATGTGCAAAAACACCTGCAAAAGTGTTAGATATTTTACAACATGGTTAATTTATGTTATACATTCTTCAGTAACTGTTGTAATCGTAAATTGTAAAAAATTTCAGTCACTCACCGTACTTAAGACTCATGAAAACGCCAAAATGCTCGATGCTTGCTGATTTTGACTCTTAAATGTTTAAATGTATACATGTATACTGAAACAAATAAAATATGCCAATATGGATATAGAGGTTTGATTGCTTATTCTTTATTATGTGTATAGAAGATTCTCTTTATAGAGAATATTTATCACGCTGTAATGATGATTTTATGAGTTTGTACAAGCCAGACCTCATAAATTTTTCATTTCACATGAATACTATCATTTAGTAAAAAAAAAAGTATTTCGAAAAAAAAATTTGATTTGATTTGATGCGAACCCGTGCCCTCTCACATGTGAAGCGACAGACATACCACTAGACCACGGAGCCGCTTTAAACTAGCGAAAATTATATGCAGACATGAAGTCACATACATGTATATTTTCAAGTTCAATATTGTCAAAATTTTACACAACGCATGTCTAATTTAACCTTTATTAAACAGTTCTAATATATGTAATAAGAACAAGCTAATTCAGAGAATTTGTGTCTCCCGCTTAAGGAAAAAGTAAAAGCAACAATGTTGCAACGTTCGGGGGGAGGAAGGGTGGGGGGGAGTTGGATCCCCCTTACTGAATTTGTAGAATTATTAAATGTATACATGCATGTATACTGAAGCGAATAAAATATACCATTATGGATATAAAGATTTAATTGCTTATTCTTTATTATGTGTATAGAAGATTCTCTTTATATGGAATATTTATCACACTGTAATGATGATTTTATAAGTTTGTACAAGCCAGACCTCGTAAATTTTTTTATTTCGCGTGCTGAATACTATTATTTAGTTAAAAAAAGGGTATTTAAAAAAAAGTTGTCCGTCCATGACTTGAACTCGAGACCTCTCACATTGGAAGCGAGAAACATACCACTAGACCACGGACACGCTTTACATGAAGAGAAGTATATGCAGAACTGAAGTCACATACATGTATATATTCATGTTCCGTATTGTCAAAATTTTACACAATCCATGGTGTTTGATTTATTTAGCCTTTATTAAACAGTTCTAATAGATGTAATAAGAACATAAAGTCTGCCGAGAACCTGTTTTATACGCCGTAATTCTCCTCATGCTCCTGTGCTAAAAATAGCGACTTGTAATACTATAAACACTAATAAAACAAACGGAGCGGCACACTTTGAGAGGGGTGAGAGAGGTCCTAGAGAGTTTTGGTATAAAATTACATTGAATAAGCTCACATTCTTCTTGAAATATCGCCCGGAAATGATAGTGTTACACACAGACAGAATGTGTAAATTTACGACCTTGAACTTTGACCTTTTGAACTCAAAATCAATAGGGGTCTTTATTAGGCTACAGGGAGTTGTTATGTAAAATTTAAGTGCAATAGCTCAAATGCTTCTAGAGATATCGTGTGGAAACGAAAGTATTATAGCAGACAGAATTTGCTTATTTATGACCTTGACCTATGACCTTTTGACCTCAAAATCAATAGGGTTCTTCTTTTGTCCATAGGGAGATGCTATGCTAAATTTCATTGCAAAAGCTCAAAAGGTTCTCGAGATATCAGGTGGAAACGAAAGCGTTAAAGACAGACAGAAAGACGGACGGACGGACAAACCCAAATTAATATCCCCCACTTTTCAAGCGGAGGACAATATAAAGTCCACCGAGAACCTGTTTTATAGGTAATAACTCTCCTCATGCCCCTGTGCTAAGAATAGCGACCCGTAACACAGTAAATACTAATAAAATAAACGGGCGGTACACTTTGAGAGGGGTGAGTGAGGTCCTAGGGAGTTTTGATATAAAATTGCATTGCAAAAGCTCAAATTCTTCTTGAAATATCGCTCAGAAATGATAGTGTTTCATACAGACAGAATGTATAAATTTACGACCTTGAACTTTGACCTTTTGACCTCAAAATCAATAGGGGCCTTCCTTCGGTCACAGGGAGTTGTTATGAAAAATTTCATTGCAAAAACTCAAAGGGTTCTCGAGATATCGTGTGGAAATGAAAGTGTTTTTAAAAAAAAACAGATTTTGCGAATTCATGACCTTATCTTTGACCTTTTGACCCCAAAATCAATAGGGTTCTTCTCCTAGATTTAACTATTTTTCTTCCTTTCATGTGCCTTCATTTAGTACTCTTAAACAGATAAATTTTCTGACATAAAATCTGTAGCAGTACTCACGACATTGATAATTTCATAACTTCTGTTTTACCATGTCAAGATTTTTTTTTATATTTCTTAATGTATCCATGTTTAGAATATATTTATTTGAATATATCTCATCGAAAATTTATACGTGAAACCCAGGGCTAAATTTGGGGTGTTGCAAACGTCGAACGGAAAGTGGAACGGAACGGAAAATTTATGTCAAACAAATAAACTTGATTTGGTATCAATCAGATATAAAGCAATATTCTTTATATAAACGTAATTTTTATTAAAATTTATCGTATACTATGATATACATGAATTTATGAATCATGAACATCATCCGGGTCGGAGTAGGGGCCCACAGTCACACCAAAATGATTTACTAAATCTCATGTATATTTTGGACATAAAAGGGGAGGGGCAAACCTTTGCAACTTCTAAGACCATAATTTCTGATGAGCGAAAAACCAACAAACTCAAATGTTTTACATTGTCATTCACACACACCCTCCAAACATACATGTACAACCTAACAAACTTAACTTAATTAAATGCAAAGATGCAACTTTAGATTTACCACAGGAAAGTTTTCTAACTTAATCTATCCAGAATTTAATAAATTGGAAGCAGTTCTTTTTCGTAAAAATTTTTCAACAACCATTGTTACATTAGAGGTGTTTATCCGGGCTTGCCGAAAGGGTATGCTCTAATCATTATCTGAAGATTTTTTTTTACATTGATTTTATTCCCCCTACCATGGTTCATCAAGATATCAAATATTTGCCCCCTTTTTTCGAGACATAACCTTTTTAGCATAGAAATGTTCATTGAAACCCTTAACACTTTTTGTTAATGTAATTAATGTTGTTAGCTAGTGTAAAAATAGTACTGAAAGATGGAGTTGGAACTTATCCCCCTCCCGAATCAAACAATTGTGTTCTTCTTTCTTTTCAGGTAAGTTTAACCCCCTCTTTAAAATTTGATTCTATGTCACTGTTATGTCAGTGGTTTTGTGAATAAGAGACTAAACACGACTAAATCAACTTTTATTTCATAGTCAGGGATAAAATATGTACGAGGGTCATTCAAAAAATAAGTAGACAATGTTCCTCATCGTCATAATATTATAACAAGATTATAGATCAACATATTTTCGTAAATAAAAACATTTATTTTGTCGATATGTGAAGTTTCATTCCATTTGATTGAATTTAACTCATGCTAGCCAATTTTTCAAGCAACATGTTTTGTTAGCACGGAGCACGGATATATAACATTGTAACGTCAAAAACAGCGTCGAGAAAGTTTCTCAAAATAACTCTGCTTTTCAATATCATACACAGTTTGCAGCGTCTTCTCCATTCATAAAAACGTATCCATTACACTAAACACCTAGTTTGCTAACAATTGTGCAAATAGCTTGAACTAGATTGTCATTGTTTTCAAATTCTTTAGGCCTATTGCGGAACTCGATTAGTTTCGCAACATTGAAACGCACATGACGTTCCTAACTCTTTTGACAATATTTTTAACTTTAACATGTTTCTTAGCATACCATTTATCTTCTGATTTAAACTCGCGACCACTCTAAAATTGTATTTTATATTTTATACAAATACCTGGCTTATTTTTCATACTTTTCTGGTTTATACAGATTTTTAAAAGTTTGTTAAAGAAGTTCTCCGAATGCAAAGCAAAATTTTATAGCTACTCGCTGCTCCGTGACGTCCTGTTACGTCATGTTATTTTCCTTTCTTTTGATCAAGTCCAGATGTATTTAAAAACTGATATATTTTAAACAGAGCGATATATTACAATACCTGATAGGATCTTAAGTAATACAGCAAGATTGAATTTAAACATATAAATTTTATTTTGTTTCAGCTTCATTTATTCGAGTTCTGGCTATAGAAACTATAAAGTGAAAATTAGTAAATTAATCAATTTTGACGTTGCTCCGTGGCCCCATTTTTGCTGTTATAAATCCTTGATAACTTGTATAAATATGAATATATATTCCAATTTTTTAACTCAAATAATTCGAATTTGTTATTAAAATATGTGTACCAAATTTGAATATAATATGACTTTAAATAAAAAATTTAGGACAAAAGTCTACGAACTTTTTGAATGACCCTCGTATAAGCTTATTTCCAATGTAATGTAACAAGCCAAAAAAGTTCTCTGTGTTGCTTTTCAGTCAACATTGTCCAATTCACAAACAAATTTTCTGCTTTTCAAAATCTATTTTATCTTATATTTTAATAGTGAATTTACAAATCTATAATTACTATTCTGTACAACATATGTGTTTTTAACCTAGGTCCCATAAGTATTTAAAAAGCGTCCCAAGCATAAAATCTTCAATCTACATGTATGCCATGCATATGCTGAGTGTGATATTGGAATAAGTGATAAGTAATATATACCCCGCTCGGAAGAGAAAACTAAAATTCTTATACTGCTATTTTATAGAAATATTCTTTAATGCATAATATGAATAGAGGAATGTTTAAACGTAGAAATTCAACTTTTAAAATATTTAAATATGTGTATAAAAAGTAAAAACATACTTAAGTAACCTCTACCGACCGCCTAAGTTTTGATAAGATTGTCAAATCTAAGCATGCTACGTTACGGTCTAAAGTTACCGACTGTATGGTCTTAGACTTAAGGTCAGATGGTGCGTTCCTCAAATATCTGTTTTGTATATCTTCATAAATTATGAAAAATATACAAAATTTTAATTACGTTCTGTTTTCTAAATCAGTTTCTTATTTTTTTTTTTAAATTCAAACACTAAAAATGTGATTTTGGCAAACTAATTTTTTTCCTAAAGGATTATATAAGAAATACCATCATCTTGTATCTCGTACAAATGCCTGGTAAGGTACCTCAATTTTTGTGAGTAAACAATTCAAAGTAGCAATACTTCAATGACAAATTATTGAAAAATTAAAAAAATTATAATATATTATCGAGGAACGTCTCGTCTGTTCTTAAGTACCCATTATGTTACGACCCCAAGGATAATTCATGTACAGTCACTCGAATACAACAGAATTTATAATACATTTATAGTGGTAAAGAGGAAAATATGAAATTCAATGCTTACTGTGAGATGGACTCCTGTTTTCTTTTGATTTAAACGTAAATCCATTGCTTCATGCTTGCTTGAAGGATTACAACAGAATTAAAATATAGAACCCGCCCACGTGGTATTATACACTGTATAGGGTATCCCAATATCATTCTACGTAATAAAAAAGTTCGGCATAATTTCATTTGAAAAGTATTCAAAGCACAAGTTTGGTGAACAAATTGCCGAACCCCAATCTTGTATTTAAAGTCCAAAGCTAATAATTTTACCCAGTCGCACTTTCAGAACATCTCTCAGACTTCTTGATAGCAGATAAACGGTGTCATGTTGCCATACATGACTGTACATGTAAAGTATCAAATTATTGTTGTTTGGTTATATAGAAAAACAATTTAAGGAAAAATGGGGTAAGAGGGGGTGATCAATTAGATTGTCTCCATTGAATTCGAAGCAAATATATAATTTATAATTGAATCATCCTATTTACTAAAATATGAAAGCTATACTATTAAATGCAAGTCTAGTAAACATCTTAGTTTTTTCTTATAAATAATAGCTTCTATTCAATAATATAAAATAGAAGCATTTATTTTATGAGAAAAGGAGTTGGGTTTGTTGTAGGATATAGCAGACTTCAAAATTAATCGGACTTAACTCATTATGAGTTAAGTCATGTTATGGAGACAAATAGAGGTATAGCCCAAGAAGGATAACTCTCACTCAAATTCACATTCTTTTACCCACATCTATTAGACATGCGCATTTAGCACTTCCTTTTCCATCCTCCATTGTCCAGTCCAATTCAGCCTCTAAGCTGGGCGCAACACAATCCATCTCTACTTGTTACCTCACTCACCATCCAACATTGCAAATAAGGTTAAGTATAAACATCAGTTAAGGTCAGTATTTTCTTACAATTTTAAGACAATTATTCGCCTATTTAGTCGTGAGATTTAATATATTTCGTGTGTTGTCATTTTATTTTCTTTGTTCTCTTCTCAAGTACCATACGCTTCACGTGCAGGTAATTTTGATTCAGTATAAATTTAATGAAATAAATCATACAGTTAGAAATATATATATAAGGTAAATAAAACAATAAATATATATAAGAAAATTGATTAAATCATTAATTTTAAAATAATAGATAAGTAAATAAATAAATAAAATAAGAATTAAGGATCCTAATTACTAGTATTCCTTTTCAATTAAGGCAAGATAATGCTCCGGGCAAACAGATCCAGGACAAAGCGTCCGTCCACCTCACTCTATGCCAGAACCACCAGGGTTTACACATCTACCATCACAACATCAGAAGCGACCCCCCCCCCCCAGTAACCACAGTAACCACCTGCGCAGCAGCTATGGCACCGGTCGTTACACCCATCACATCTCAGGCAGCACCCATCACATCTCAGGCACCATGTGTATCCTTTTGCCTCTTCTATGTCTTCTTCAGTCACCTCAGACGCCACTACAAACCAATCACGTAAAAGCATTACACCTGATTTTGTGCAACCAATCCCTAACACTCTAATTAGTGTTACTGATGATTTGGCGGCACATGTACCACAGCAAATAAAAGAAAAAATTTAGGCTAAGGAATACATTGAATTGTCAAAAGTTATGCTGTCAGAAACAGACCCTCAAAACGAACAAAAATTTTCAATTGTTGATGGGCAGTTACTTATGCAACCAAAGCAAAACACTAAGAAAATTACCTCCATTCAAATATGGTCCGATGCATTCTTGATATTTGCAAGTGTCTATTTGACACGGCATCCAGCCGATATCCAAGGCATCCTCAAATACATGCAAGTAATTAGATTAGGGGCTAGTCGTTTTCCCACAGGTGGTTGGTTAGATAGCTTGGGGGTCTGTAGATGCAGAGTTATGGTTATTGTACATGACGAATCACATGCAAAGTCAACAAACGCACTCGTCTTCACTGAAATGTTTTGACTACAACTATAAAGGCTCCTGTGGTAGACCGTCATGCAACTACCAGCATGCATGCATGTATTGTCAAAAGAATCACCCCCGCATTCATTGCCGGTCAAGCATAAACAATTCCCCATCTCCAACTGTTAGGCAAAATTATAATCAAATGCACTACAATCAACCTTCTCAATCCAATTTTCGTTTCCAACAGCCCACAAGTAGACCAAGGCAATCCTTCCAAAGACCAAGACATATGGGCCCCAGGTTCAACACCTATTAAACCCAACATACTCCTAGCATACCTTCTCCAGTATCCTGATCAGCAAACAGCTCATTATGTTATCTCGGGTGTACTCAATGGTTTTCATTTAAATTATTCAGGGCTTAAGATCTCCCTCCAACCTAAAAAACATGAAATCGGCAGACTCTCATAAGTCTGAATTGCTTAATATTATAGATAAAGAAGTAAAATTAGGTCGTATGGCAGGTCCTTTCCATTGCCCCCCTATATCAAATTTACGATGCAACCCGGTTGGGGTCCTCCCTTAAAAAAGACGGGGGTTGGAGGTTAATTACAAATCTTTCAGCGCCAATAGGTAATAGCGTAAATGAATTCATTGACCCTACCTTATGCTCCGTTTCATACGCCTCTTTTGATCAAGCTATTGAAATGATCCAAAAGTTGGGAAAAGGTGCTTTGATCTGTAAGATGGATGTGTAAAGTGCTTTTAGGCTTTTGCCAGTAAACCCCGCAGATTTTTGCCTTTTAGGTATTCGTATTCAAGATAAATTTAACATAGATAAGTGCATGTCCTTTGGCTGTTCAATAGCATGTGCTACGTTTGAAAAATTCTCATCAATACTTCGTTGGATTGTCAGTCTGAAGGCAAACAATTCAAATATTATCCATTACTTAGACGATTTTCTTTTTGCGGGTCCCAAAGACACTTCAGATTGTTCAAATATATCTAAAACATTTCAAGAAACTTGTCAGGAAATAGGGATCCCAATAAATTCAGATAAAACTGAAGGCCCTACAACTTATTTGACATTTCTTGGTCTAGGCATAAATACCATAACCCGAACCATATTCGTTCCAGAGCATAAGTGTCAAGAGTTAAAACTTGCTCTGTTATCTATTATCAATTCCAAGAAGGTCACATTAAAGCAAATGCAATCTCTTTGCGGGTCACTGAATATTTTTGCTAAAGCTTGACCAGGAAGCAGGGCATTCAGTCGAAGATTTTACAATGCAACTATACGCATTAAAAAATCCTACCATTTAGTAAAGATTACTTCGGGCATGAAAGAAGATGCTAAAGTCTGGATTAAGTTCTTAGAAACCTGCAATGGGCAAACCCCTTTCCCGGCTTTGGTTTGGTCATCAAACGATAGTCTAAATCTTTCTACAGATAGCTGCGGATCTCGTGGTGGGGGTGCCTTTTTCAATAACCACTGGCTTGTTATTCAATGGCCAAGTACATGGGATGATAATACCCTTAGAGATATTATTTATCTTGAAATGGTCCAATACTATGTGCAATGTGGACTTGGCCTGAATATTTTGCAGCCAAAAAACTAATTTGAATACAGATAACATCGCTCTGGTTTATATTTTAAATTCACATTCTAGCAGATCTTCAAAAGTTATGCAGTTAATTAGACCACTAGTTCTGTTGTGTTTAAAAAATAATATTCAAATCAAGGCAAAACATATTCCAGGTTACACAAATGTTATTGCAGATTCTATTTCCCGATTTCAGTGGGAGCGCTTCAAATCCTTGGCACCGATGGCAGACAAGAACCCTTCACAGTTACCAGAGGAATTATTGAATCTCTTAAACCACATGTAGATTCTATACTAAATGCAGCAATTTCAACAAATACTACTTTAACTTATCGCAGGGGTTTAGATTCATTTGAAGCATTTCGTAATAAATACTCCTTACCATTATTGTGGCCACCTCCTGTAGATCAGCTTATCAACTATATAGCTTACCTCGCAGCCATTACTTTGGCACATTCAACTGTATGATGCTACATTAGTGCCATTAGTTATGAAATCCAGATACATTCTCAAACCGATACTACTAAAACATTCATCGTTAAGAAAATGCTTGAAGGTTTGCGCAGATTGAAGCCAACTAAAGACACTCGTTCCCCAATCACATTGTCTTTGCTTAATCAAATCACAACATGTCTACCATCGGTTTGTTCAAACTCATATGAAACTACTTTGTTTACCCTCGCATTTCACTTGGCCTTTTTTGCCCTTCTTAGAATTAGTGAGTTTACAGTTTCAGCTAAACAATCATTTGTTTTGGCCCGTGAGGATGTTAAGTTACACCAAAATCAAATCGAAATACATATTAGAGGTTCAAAAACTGATCAGCATGCAAAAGGATCCATTGTGCACATTTCATCAAACCAAGAAACATCAACATTATTCAAAACACTTCACAGCTACTTGTCAGTTAGACCCAACATTTCAGGTCCATTTTTCATCCACCTTCGTGGAAAGCCATTGACTTCATACCAATTTACTTCAATCCTACAGAAATCTATTCAATTTGTTGGTTTGGACACAAAGACATTTAAGTCTCATTCATTTAGAATTGGCTGCGCAACACACTTGTACGCATCAGGGTTCTCTGAAGATGATATTAAGATTAAAGGTAGATGGAAATCCAATGCAGTTCAAACATACATTCGTTTACAGTCATAGTTGTTAAGATTAGGGGGCGGGCACTTGGCAACATATTGCTACTGTATTTTAACAGTATCCTAAGTTTGCAGGTGCTCGCGTTATGGTTTGGATTATTGGATCGTCTTTGATATATCACGCTAAAAACCACACATCCATCAATTTTGGTAATGAGCATTTGAACTTGCAACAACACAACATCCTCATTAGATGGTTTGGCCAAAGAGGAATGACCTGGGAACATGTCGAACCGAAGATACAAAGTCTGGTTTCACAATATGGGAGCCCACATGTGATAATGATTCATTGCGGAGGTAATAGTATCGGCACCATGTCCCTGCGCCAATTACAGAAGTTTATGAAATTGACAATGTCTCACTTACAACTTATGTTACCTAGATGTAAATTTATTTGGTCACAGATACTGCCAAGAACTTATTACTGGCACATGTTTTCACATGAAGCAGCGGAAAGAGCTCGTGTCAGGATAAATAGTTCATTATCTCATTTCATTACTACACGGGGTGGGGGTATATTAACTACCCAGATAGTCAACAGTGTTCATCAAAACTGTATCCAGACGGTGTTCACCTTTCTGATATAGCACAGTCTGTTTTTCTCAATACCATTTAAGGAGGTTTGTTCAAAATCATTTGTCATGATTCACAGCGTTACCCTCCGATTAAGATGGTTTAATTAGAATTTGATATTGTCATAAATTTGCCCGCATGTGGCGGATGTCTTCTCATGTTCAGCTTATTAGCTGCCACGTGAAGACATATGGCCGAATTTTGCTAGAAGCTCGCTGCTGATCCTGTTACCTTCCAGGGTCCGTGGCCAATAATTGGGCTTCTCTCATCGTATCATTGTCCTATGATATTTCTACATCATACATTGTGGTAAAAGTCGATGTAGATCATTGTCCCTCTTATACATTGTTTCCTGCTCATTACAATTCAGTTATCATTGTTTACCATTGAATATCATTGAATACCATTGAAACTGCCAATCATTGTTTGTCTACTTTGTTGACATAACATCGGGTGTGGGCTTCCTTTTATTCCTGGTTTGCTCAACAAGAGAGAGGTCAATGAGTAATCTTGCATTTGCCATTTAGATTGGTAAAAATACGCCAGATTGGCTTTAAACCAATTCTGACAGAAGTTTTCACAAAATGTATTGGAAGTTTAATGATAAAAATGCTTTGTAGTTCCTAAATTGCACTTGAGATGGACAGATCAGCTGATTTATGCTTTAGAGTCTTTAGCTCAGCTGAGCGGAAGGCTCAAGGGAGCTTTTCTGATAAAAATTTGCCCATTGTCTCTCGTCGTTGTTATTGTCGTTGTAAACTTCTCACATTTTCACCTTCTCAAGACCCACTAGGCCAATTTCAACCAAACTTGCCACAAAGTATCCTTGTGTTAAGGGAATTCAAGTTTGTTCAAATGAAGGGCCAAGCAGTTTTCCAAGGGGAAATAATTATGAATTAGCGAAAATTAATGATATCTTTTAAAAATCTTAATCTAACTTTTAGTGATCTTGTATTTTCAGTATGATGAGCATGAACTACCAAGAGAGGTTTGTGCATTGTTGATACTCTCAAGTCACACTCTGCAATAGGTAGTGCTTGTACATGGTTTACCAATTGCTAAAAGTCTCTGGTTTTGTCTATGTTATAGATTAACCCAGTGGATTAAAAAACCTGATTTGAGCCACTCGCTCATAAAACTTCAGACTGGGACTTGTATTCAATCTTGACTGTGATAGAAGCCAATAAACAACACCGTTCAAAGTATACTTGCATGCAACACACGACTGGAAGATGATAATTTTATTTAATTATCTAATTGTTAGTGATCTTTTGGCTCATCAAATTTTTGAGAAGATTTTTAAACCATTCTTATATATTTCTATGTAAAACTTGGATTCCCTATTGTGGACCCGCCCTATCCCGAGTGTCATAATTTAAATAATTTAGAATGTACACTACCTCACAATGCCTCCACATAAGCAGGGGTTACCGTCAGACCCCTGACAAATTTCATTCAATATCTGTATGCTGACTGTAGCGACATCTTAGGAAAAAAAACTGCAAAAATTGATTGTTTTTCTTATCTCTCAGCCAATTACATTAAGCCAATCTCTGAAAAACAACTTGTAACACGT
The DNA here is from genome assembly GCA_003671525.1 of Saccostrea glomerata. NCBI lineage: Eukaryota > Metazoa > Mollusca > Bivalvia > Ostreida > Ostreidae > Saccostrea > Saccostrea glomerata. Next base: position 258,341 of record PRKT01000592.1, on the reverse strand, counting down.
GCATTTGAGGTGTTAACTGAATCTTTGTCTAACTTTAATTTGATTGGTGCAGCAAGCCCACGGAAATGAATGAAATATGCCAGGGGTCTAACGGCAACGTGTTGACTCATGATCTCTGGCTTGCGAGGATTTTAACTTTTGTTTATTTCCCTGGCATAGTCTTCTAACTATAGACAGTGATTCCTTACATTTCCATTTTACTTGAAATAACAATTGTAAAATAAATCAAAATACCGTAGATTTGAAAGGCACGAGGCCCCATGACGTCCAATTTTACTATTAAAAAATAGTCCCATAAAAACACGAAACAAATTTATTGATTATTTAGTAGCTGTAGTCAAATATCAACATTTATAAAATAAACAACAAAAGAATTTTAATCTTACATAGAAGCTTTGGAAGAAAATCTTTAACAATTATCAGAAATCTGCTCCAAACGACTATTAGAATTTAGATGTATATCTAAAGGTACTTGTATCTGTAAAACGCGCCAGAATAGATCGGGGAAGTCAAATGGAATGAGATTTAAAAAGAAAAAGAGGCCCAAGGGCCTTGAATCGCTCTTCTGATAAATTGTACAATCTATCACCTCTATTAGAAGCCTCCAACTCTATTAGTATCATCAGACCCAAAATGCATGAACATACAAAGTTTGATAATATTTAGCCAGTTAAGACTGAAGATATTATAATATAATTATACAATACCATAAGTAGGGCCATAAGTCACAGTAACCTATTTTTTGGTCGACGTTATCCAAACACCCAAGATGCCTAAACTGACAAAATTTGTCTTGTTGGCAAATCGGACGATTTTTAGTAACCGGTTACTCGCTTAATCTTCCGATCGAGTACCCGGTTACTCGGATGATTTTTTTCTTATAGTTTCTGTATTTATTATCAATCTCATTTTTTAACATATTAATAGAAAATGATGAATGTTGCATATGTGAAATTTATTTACAAAAACACATCTTCGAAAATTTTTTTATTTTAAATGTTTCTTGAAAGGTTGAATTTGTTTTTGTTTAAGAAAATAATTTTATCGACACCCAAAAAAAGAATTTTTTGCGTTCGAGGAGAATTAACATGCCGTGTAACACTTTGTAATTTTTGTTGAGTTTCATGCAAGTCACTGATTATCCAATTATTTTTCAATCTTTAGTGATTTTGCATAACGGGATATTTGTAGTCCCACCCGTATACGACAACTCTGATTCACATTAATTGCAATTTGACAGATTTTGAGTCAGTCATTCTTTAACAATATTTCCACGCTTTAGATATTTGCAGCGGCATCTCAATAAACTATTAAGTATGTTCCTCTGACTAACACAGGTGTAAATGAGGTAATTATAACTCAGGTCTTCAAGACGTGTACCCCACTGGCAATTAAAACCATCAATTAAACTAATCAAAACAAATCGATCCTATTTGTGAAACACTAGACCAAGCCTAACGGTAATTAAATTAGGGAAATGTGTCAAAATACATTTTAAAAAAGCATAAAAATTCTTTTTACGTATTCATTATGAAAAATGTATTTTTATCCGAGTAACCGAATAGCAGTTTTACTAACCGATACTCGAATCGTTCGACGATTAACCGGGTACTCGTTGCCAACACTAAAAATTTGATGACTTTAAGCCAATAAGTACCTGAGATATTCAAAGGTAGGTCACCCTGGCCTACTTCTTGTTGGACATTCAATGAAACCCTAAGATGTCTCAACTGACAAAGTTTGATGATTCTCAGCCAATAAGTACCAGATATAATAAATATAGCCATAAAATGTCAAAAGTAGATCACAATGACCTACTTTTTGGTCGACGTTTTTCAAAAACCCAAGGTGCCTAAACTGACAAAGTTTGATGATTCTAAGCTAATACGTATCTGAGATATTAAAAAAAAATCACTGTGACCTACTTTTTGGTCGACATGCTCCAAAAACGCAAAATGCTTGAACTGATAAAGTTTAATGATTCTTAGCCAATAAGTGCCTGAAATACTTAAATATAGCCTTAAAATGTCGAAAGTAGGTCACTGTGACCTACTTTTTGGTCGACAATCTCCGAAAACCCAAAATGCCTTAACTGATATAGTTTGATGATTTCAGGTCAATAAGTACCAGAGATACTTAATTATAGCCACAAAATGTCAAAAGTAGGTCACCATGACCTACTTTAAGGTTGTCACTCTCCGAAAACCCAAGATGCATCAAATCACAAAGTTTGATGATTCTAAGCCTATAAGTACCGGAGATACTTGAATAAAGCCATAAAATGTCATAAGTAGGTCACCGTGAACTACTTTTTGGTCGTCACTCTCCGAAAACCAACTAAGCATCAACTCACAAAGTTTGATGATTCTAAGCCAATAAATACCTAAGATACTTAAATATAGCCATAAAATGTCGAAAGTAGGTCATCGTGACCTACTTTTAGGTCGACATTTTTCAAAGACCCAAGTTGCATCTACTGACCAAGTTTGATGATCGTAGGTCTGAAGGTAATCAAAATATGCGTTTTAAACAATTTGAAAACAAATGTCAACAAAATTCGAAAAGTAGGTCACAGTGACATACTTTTTCATAAATATGTTTTAAGGTCCCAAGATGCATCAAAGTACAAGATTTGATGATTCTAAACCTCACAGTGTCTGAAATAATGGGATTTAATGTTTTTAAAAGGATAAGTCATAAAGTTCATAAAGTAGGTCACGGTGACCTACTTTTAAGTTGACATTGTTTGAAAACTCAAGATGCATCAACTGACAAAGTTTGATGATCATAGGCCTTAAAGTGTCCAAAATATGCCTTCGAATGAATTTGAAAACAAATCCCCGCAAAATTTTAAAAGTAGGTCACCGTGACCTACTTTTGAGTTAACATGATGCGAAGTCGTTAGAAGCAACAACTTACAAGATTTGATGATCCTAGTCCTTGTAGTAAGCAAAATATACACGTTTTTATTAATTGTAAAGAACTATATGCGGTATATTGCATATATTTGCCCCCACAAAAGTCAAATTTTGGAAACTTCCTGAAATGTGCTGAATTCAATAAATTGTATGAGAAATATAAATTAACAGAAAATATCATAGTGTCAAAGCAGTATATTCACAATTTTTGTTTTTATGACGTCACAAACTAGTCCGATATTATATCCTTTTTCAGAAAGAGGACAAAATTGACAAAATTTCAACAATTTTAGCTTTAAACATTATAGAGCGCAAGTTTGTTCAGGAACAATATTGACACATTTCATTGATATCATCATTCTACATATTATATCAAAATATTGATCCTGAACATACATGCGCTCGGTGACTTTTACTCAAAATATCGACCAAATATGTACATTTTTCTGTAAAATTCATAAAAAA
>PRKT01000592.1:199215-254789 GCA_003671525.1 Saccostrea glomerata | reverse complement strand
GGGGGGGGGGGGGCAAATATTTGTTATTACCGAATAAAGTCCTTTAGGTCAACTTTGAAGTGACATTGAGACCACGCCCTTAGCCCCAGGGTAATTCTCCGTGCTAATTTTAATCTTTGATCCTTGTTTGTAAGTTTGGTTAAAACCTGCCTGGTGGTTATGGAGAAGAAGATTTTTTAGTAACCAGTACTTTTGGTTTTGTTTTCCTGATTATCTCCCCTTGTTTAAGGGTTCCAACCCTTATTTTAGTATAAATGGTAGCCTTTGGGCCAAGGATACCCTGTGACAAATTTGGTACTGATTGGCAGAGGGGTTCTTGAGTAATGGCCCATATTCTGAAAAGTTTACGCACACCGCACAAATGGCCATAGCATTAGCTCTTTGAGCCTTTGGCTCAGAAGAGCTAAAAAAAAGTCTTTTCAGTGATGTGAATTCGAGATCAATCTTTGATACTTCTTGATTCCACTTGTAAATACATTTATTATATACCCATCAATTTCCTTGTTTTTGTTACTGTTAATTTTACAGAGTTTGATCCGATTTTCCGGATCACCACACTGTGGTTTTCTGAATCCATATCACCACTCTCTGAAACTGATGACGTAGTACGCAAAAACATGACGTTATTTTTCTTGCGCGTTTAAAAGTCCCTTGTTATTATGCTTTGTTTTATGGATAAATATTATACAAGTGATCTCTAAAGTTTTATTCTGCTATATTTAGCTAGTTATAAGGGAATATATAATAAATTTTTCATTATAACAGCTTGATCCGAAGAGCCGCATCACGTCTCGTTGACAGACGCGGATCATCAGATCAAACTCGACGCTTCGCGTCTCGTTTGATCTGATGATCTGCGGATCAAGTTACTGTTATGATAATATATATGTATCACTTTAATCTACCGAAAATCTATATGGTAGTCATCTACCTTTAAGACCGGTCACGGTAGCCTAGTGGTAGAGCGTTCGCTTCGTGATCGGGAGGCCCGGGTTCGATTCTCGATCGCGGCGCCGCGTCATACCTAAGACGTAAACAAAGGTAGTGACTGTTCCTTCGCCAAGCGCTCGGCACTAGAAGTGAAAGTCACGGGTCTTTCGGATATGACCTTAAAAACGTAGGTCCCGTGTCACGGTAGGCGTTGGCACGATAAAGAACCCTCACTGCTCAATGGCCCTGAGTGCCGAGTATAGGTCTAAATTTGAAGCCCTTCACCGGCATCGGTGACGTCTCCATATGAGTGAAAAATTCTCAAGAGGGACGTTAAACAATATACAATCAATCAATCAATCTACCTTTAAGTTATTTGTTCTTCATATTCAGTATTGATGTTATTGTCAGTTGATAATTTCTCCTGTATACATGGTTTAGCATTGATGGCGTTCTTTTATACCACATTGAAACCTCGTGTGAATTTTCAAACTCTATTTTCTACACTCCAAAATGTAAAAAAAAACAACTACTGTAACAATTCTTTTGACAAGATAAGAATAATATGGTAAAAGAAATTAATAAAAGGCCAACTGTATGTAGAACAAATAACAATATTGTTGACACAAAATTACTTTCTTGTCTATTTAACCACGTGGAAACAAAATTTATCCTTATTTTTATCTGCTACATATTGCACATCATATTTATTTAATCCAAACAAAATTCAGCAAATTATTGAAGGGAGAATGTTATATAGATAAACCTCACATCGATAAGTACTTGACTGTTACAGATGCTAAAATAATGATCAATGTCCAACAACATTCTTTTGAACGATTATGTTTTTTTTCATAAAACATAAAAGTTATTGTTTTAGGCTCTTATGTGTGAAATTTAAAAGTTTTATCTAGATTTTCATAATTTAGTCAAGATCTGGAGCTATCTCGCACTGTTATGCATATTGTGCTTGCTTAAAGTCAACAAAAACTTGATAAAGAGGGTACTTTTTATGTTCCTTAGTTCTCCTGCCAAACGACTGAGCTTGTTTTTTGATAAACAGGCAAAAACAAATAACATCATACTGAAGTGAAATATGTCATTTATTAAGTAAATGACGGAAAAGTAAAACACAGTTAACAAAATGAGGGTCAGAAAAAGGAGGACTCAAATATAGAGTATTACACATCATAGTCAAAATATTACACAATCTGACCCCCAGCACCATAATGACATTGTAACATGATGTACATAGGCAAAAGGGGGTCAACCAGACTAGAATAATAATTCAAACCCTGTAATCTTTCACAAGGTACAATATACATGCATTTTAAGTTGACCCCCTTATAAACATCATAAGTTTGGAAGACATATACAAAATGCTCTAAACTGCTGCCTGTCATCAAAAAAGGTGGGAAAACAAAATAAAAAACAGCCAATAACAACAATACAATCGCGCAGGCATTAAATTGAACACAACTATGTTTCTTTCACCGCCGAGGAAAAACCATATATAAGAAGCAACACTGCTTTATGTTGAAAAATCATTTGGAAAACTGCAGACTGAAGCAAAATTGCGAGGTACACAAAATTAATGTCGGACTCATTCTCAGTAACCTAATACATGGATTTGCCATTTATTACAATGTACAAAAAGTTTACTTGTTCAGTTAGAATGTGCGGTAGAAAATAAGTACTATAAATCTCTTTTAAACCCATTCAAACACTATCAAAAAAGATGGGTAAAAAATAGCGACAAAAATGTCAACCTGAAAGAAATAACAAGCAGTGGTGGCAGATGGGGTGGATGGTGGGTTCGAAAAATTCAGCAGTTCAATAAACCATGCTTTCTCTTTTGGTAAACGGATCAATAATGATCACGTGATGGATAAGAGCTTTGCTGATTGGTTGAAACCATATTCAGATGTAGGAAAAGGGGTGAAATTAGTTCAATAAAAGAACCGAATAGCTGCTTAGTATAAAGCTATGTGCAATACAGACACTGTTATATAATAACATAATAAAACAAGAACATGTCACATAAATGAAATTCTTTTCAATAATTACTATTTTATGTTCCTTAGTTCTCCTGCCAAACGACTGAGCTTGTTTTTTGATAAACAGGCAAAAACAAATAACATCATGCTGAAGTGAAATATGTCATTTATTAAAGTAAATGACGGAAAAGTAAAACACAGTTAACAAAATGAGGGTCAGAAAAAGGAGGACTCAAATATAGAGTATTACACATCATAGTCAAAATATTACACAATCTGACCCCCAGCACCATAATGACATTGTAACATGATGTACATAGGCAAAAGGGGTTCAACCAGACTAGAATAATAATTCAAACCCTGTAATCTTTCACAAGGTACAATATACATGCATTTTAAGTTGACCCCCTTATAAACATCATAAGTTTGGAAGACATATACAAAATGCTCTAAACTGCTGCCTGTCATCAAAAAAGGTGGGAAAACAAAATAACAAACAGCCACAATCCAATCAGAGATTCGATCCACCCACCCAAAGGCGTCTTGGCAGGAGATGCAAAATTCCTCAACAGGATGATTAATACAAAAGCATTTAAACATCTTTAAAAAAAATTGACATATACTCAGTTCAAAAGACAATGCAATAGTTATTGTGAACAAGAAAAAGAAACATCCAATAAGACTGAGTGAAAACATTACAAAGGACAAAACATGAAATAATTTTAAAAGTATACAAAACACCTGTTTGTAGTAAATATTAACCAGACAGCAAAATGGGAATTTATAATCATGAACACTGACCTTGTCGACTGCAGACAACTTCTGACCAGTCAACAAAGTTGTTAAACTTACACCATTCTGCATCAAAATGTGCCTCTTGACTGCAGACAACTTCTGACCAGTCAACAAAGGTATCAAACAAACACCATGCAGCATTAAAGTGTCTCTTAACTGCAGGCAACTTTTGTTCAGTCAACAAAGTTGCTAAACATACACCATGCTGCATAAAAATATGCCTCGTGACTGCTGACAGTTAACTTCTGAAGCAGTCAACAAAGGTGTCAAACATACAACATGCTGCATAAAATGTGTCTTATGACTGCAGACAACTTCTGACCAGTCAACCGAGATGTCAAACTTACATCATGTTGCATAAAAATGTTCCTCTTAACTGCAGACAACTTCTGACCACTCGAGAGGAAAAACAGATTACCAAACTGAGGGTTTGAATTTGTGAGGATAGGTATAAGGAACCAACAGACAACTTCTGGCTTGGCCCCTGTTACACAAGGTGTTTTCAGACTATTGCATAAATTAAATTTATAAATATTGTATCCTATCCCAGCTGGTCTTTTCTTATAGTTAAAAGTTTTGTAAACACTTTTCAAACACCAGGTAATATGTTATTTCCTGGATAGAATGAACATCAAACTGTGAATTACAATAACTTATTTCTAATATAGAGAGACATTGCTAGTTTTCTCTGAAAACATGAAAAATGAAATAGATCTGCTTGAAAGAAAGGAAAAGCTGTAATGTAGCTAATAAGCGGAATCTGACAATACAGATAATGTCATACATATGGTATAACGCTTATCTGACATACTATTGGTAACTGATGTCAGCAAGAGACATTTCAAATAAAATTAATAAATACTGTGTATATTTCAAGTAATGAAACTGCCTCAACACGTATGGCCCCGTGCTCAGTGACATATAACATATACAAAGTGGTATAAATTCCTTAACACGTATGGTCCCGTGTTTAGACAATCTTCCATTTAAACATGTGACCCACTAAACATGGTCCCGTGTTTAGTGAAACATTCCATGCACAATGTACTTTCTAAACACGTATGGTCCCGTGTTTAGTGAAACATTCTATATACAAGATGATCTATTAAACTATTCAAACACATATGGTCCTGTGTTTAGCCAATATCTATTACAACATGATGTAACCTACTAAACATGTATATGGTCCTGTGTTTAGTAAAACATTTCATGTACAAAACATGTACTTTCTAAACACGTATGGTCCCGTGTTTAGAGAAATATTCCATATACAACATGATGCAACTACTTAACACATATGGTCCAGTGTTAACTGAGATATTCCATATACCAAGTGATGCAACTTTCTTAACATGTATGGTCCCATGTTTAGTGAAACAACATTGCATACAACAATCGTATGCATAAGCTTAAATGCATCATCAATAGAAATTGCAGGGTTAACAAGCATGTATTTTATCCTTCATGACAGTAAATCCTCATTAGGATACCATTATGCTACAGTAATTTGCATTTGTCAAACGTATGGTCCCGCTCGATGACTACTGAGCTCTGCAGAGATTGATTATAATAGTGATGATTCATGAACTGCGTTCACCCTTTGTTTCATATTTTGTAGAACATATGATTTCAACAAAATGTGTATTTTTTAAAGGGCCTGTAATTTTACCATTTTCTTTCTTTTTCCATCTAAAATATACATACATACATACATATATATATATATATATATATATATATATATATATATATATATATATATATATATATATATATATATATATATATATATATATATATATATATATATATATATAAATATATATATATATATATATATATTAGGGATGTCGATAGAATTATCATTAGCTAACGACTTCATAGCTTTTTCCTCTTCTTTTAGTAAATTACTACGTTTTCTCTCAGTATTATTATCTTCCTTCAGAGGCATACTTTCAGTATTGTGACGTCATTGTATTGTTTTTGACGTTACCACTAGGTAACGTTATTACGTCACAAGTTTAAATTGTTTAAAACGTCTGAAGAAAACAATGAAAGCGCTTACGTTTTAACAAGTGTTGCCTTTTTATTTTATTTTAATATATATATATATATATATATATATATATATATATATATATATTTATTATACCTCTATTGAAAATACTCGAATTTGATTGGCTGGTAAGAAAACTTTAAAACACAACAATGACTCCAAATGGTACTGTTTACAGCAATACTGACCTAGGAATCTTTGCACGTGGGGTATAATGACCCGGTCATTATTTTTAATGACCGCTAAAAATGACCGCTTAATCAAAAATTCGTTTTTGAGTGAAGTTAATGCATAAAATAATAATTATTCAAAAAAAACCAACATGTTTTTAAAATTGTGCATTGTCTGTTTTGCATTACCATACAGAATACGGTAAAATTTTATCGTTACAATATATCGTTTCAATATATCGTTACCCTCAATTATTCAGTTCAATAGAATGTAGAGGCGGCTCTTCGGGTTAAATTCTGTGTTAGATTTTGACTGTGTAGAGGAAAAGTAATCGTTAGTTATAACAATGCATGTCTCTATCAACCAAATATTGTTTTAATCAGTAAATCATGATGCAAAAACTTACACATGCAACTTGCAGACGTCAATGTAAACAATTTCATTATCCGGTCTGTAGCGAATCCCGATCCCGATCAAAGAAAGAATTGATAACGGTTAAAGATTCATACTTTTCAATACATATCGGTATAATAAAACAATTAATTACCCCTTGTGAGTTCAACATGGTGAAATAAGGACCCGAGACCTGGCCCACTATATATATATATATATATATATATATATATATATATATATATATATATATATATATATATATATATATATATATATGATCCTAGGTTCACCCTAAGTCTTCTTTGATTTCTAGAAAGTTTTATTTTAGGTAGTTTAATACCATCTGACATGAAACTTGTAAATATCCCTCAGACATGACTTTCAGTTTACTAGATCTTGATCAAAGCTTTGAAATATTCAAATGAGTCTCTTTATCCTGAATGAGGTTAGATTTTATATTAAAGTTTTTTTTTTAGTTTTAACCACAATATTTAAAATACATTGGTCAATTGAGTAAAAGTGATTGGAATTTAAAATTTTGGGCCCTGCTGCATATCTATAACCCCTGTTTCAGAAGAATTGACAAAAGTTTGTTTCATGTACTGAAAAAAGACATGAAGTGTATAAAAATCATTATTTAAAAATTAGGATATATATTTTTTACAGAAACTATTGAATTAAGTGAAAAACCATTTGATCATGATATTATCTTACTCAATGGACTTGTTGATAGAGCAGTCCCCAGAAACATGAAACATTACACCACCCAAACTTAAAGTGGTTGTTGCCACAATACTTTGCTATGTTGAGGCAATGTCCTTGGTAATGGGCACTTGATTATCCACTGTTGTGTTGTCTGTGTATGCATATCTGATTTCTGACTGTTGTTTCCACATGGCCTATATAGCTTCTGCAAGTGTTACCCAGTGTGGATAGTGTCTGTTTCTAATTTGGTGGGATGGGTAACTCTGGAAAATAAAAGTGTAAACTACTCTCCAGTATATGATATTCATTTTTTTAAAATCAAGTGCTCTGATCTAAATCAATATTTTAAGCCATGTTCTATACAACTGAACAATCAGAACATGCAAGATAAATTCGTAGAGAATGACATAATTATTTTACTTTGGGTATTGCACAACTGCAATACATCAGCAGGGAATAACAGGTTATGTAAATTCCAACATGAGAATATGTCTACATATATGCAGCATAAATTATTCTCATTATAACATTATTTTACGAAGAAAGAGAGCAAACATGCATTATTATACATTTTAAATATATATTTAAATATGTATTGCAAATAAATTGCTAACTTATAAATTATAAACTTGTGCATTGATTGATTCTGGAGAACACGATAATGCCAAATATGCATGTTATTCAAAACACACTTCTGCACACTTTATTTTAGATACCTATGGTTCTGGAATCACTTCAGAAAAAGTGCATATTGTCATGCCTGAGACAACCAAAAACATTTGTCTATAGACCAGCACAAGTCAACAAATTACATGTATATATAATCCTACACAAGTCAACAGAAATGTATGTCATTATGCAGTTCCATGCATGTCCTGCAAGATATAATATATTATAAATACATCACATGTGCATATGGTCCTGCACAAATCAAGAAAACATGAGTGCATATGGTCCTGCACAAGTCAGCAAAACAGATCACATGTGTATATGGTCCTACACAACAAAAATGTATGTCATTATTCACTAGCATGCAGGTCCGGCCCAAATCAACAAACACAAGTGCACAAGTGCATATGGTCCTGCACAATTCAACATATTACATGTGTATATGGTCCTACACAAGTCAACAAACACAAGTGTATCTGGTCCTGCACATTTTTTCCCTGCACAGTTCAACAAAATTCATGTGTATATGGTCCTACACAAGTCACCAAAATATGTGTGCATAGGGACCTGCATGAGTCAACAACTTGCATGTGCAAATATTGTCCTGCACAAGACAACAAAAACAATATACATGTGCATATGGTCCTGCTCAAGTGACTAAGTCAACAAAATACATGTGCATATGGTTGTGTACAAGTCAACAGAACAAAATGTATGTGAATTTGGCATAATTATGTATGGTTCTGCATGAGTCGACAAAATACATGTGAATATAATTCTGCCCAGATCAACAAAATGCATGTGCATATAATCTTTCATGAGTCAAAAGGTAATACATGTGCACATGGCCTTGTACAAGTCAACAAAATACATATTGTTCTGCACATGTCCACAAAATATGCGTTTATGTTCCTACAAGAGTCAACCAAATAAATGTGCATGTGTCAGTGAAATAAATGTGAATATGGTCCTTCACAACCATAAAATACAACATAACGTGTAAATCAGTGGTGGGTTTGCATGGTAAACATAAGTAGTGTACATGTATGTGGACCTCACTTCTACACTAATTCTTAGTAAAAGGTCACCTCAAACTATGGTGTGCACCCTTAGCAACAATACTATATCAGCATTAAATTATGTTAATCATTCTACATATATACATGTACTAGCCGTGCCTATGACCTGCACAGTTTATGTGATAAATGTGTATGTGATCCCACGTTCACTATGTCTTGATTCAACAATTGAAAATTTGAATCATACATAATAAGATTTGTGTACCCATATTATGGCAATATTTTACCAACATCACATAGGCAACTAACTCCAAACAAAATTTTTGGCTCCATGAACAACATATAAGTAAACTTGAGTAAGATCATTCATTGTTCAAACTCTTTAGAGGAAAAGCGAGATTTGTTACCAAGTATGATACCCGTATTGGTAAAAATATTGCAAAATTATATAAGAAACCAAAAAACTTGAGCCTTTTATTATGAGCTAGCTAACTTAGTTTTAATGGATAACACATGACTTCATCAGAAGTACTATACTATACTGGCCTGTTTTATACTGGGAATGCAGGAGTGTCAAGTAAATACTACATCAGCATCAATGGAGATCTCATAACTTGTAAAAAGGTAACACTCGTCACTGCTGAGCTGTTTATATTCACTCATCAATATCTGGTTTGTGTAGATGATTCTGACATTCAAGTCCTTGAAGAAGCGAAAGGTTTCCACTGTAACAAACAGGTTCTTATTCCCCGGCCAAGGTGAATGTAAGAAGCAAAACTGTCTTGTGATATTTTGGATGGACAGTTAATAAAAATGATGTTATCACATAGATGCACATTTTCAAAGCTCAGCAAATTGCAAATCACCGTAAATAGGCAAAAGTTTCTAAAAGAATGAAGTTACCGGTGTGATTGATAAAATCTTCAGGCTTGATCATGGTGTTAGGATTAACGATGTACGTGAATCACTGATCGCCAGTTGCAAAAACCTCCCAGGAACAAATCTATACACTGTCAGGTCTATAATGTAATTGAAGTAGGGAAGTAAATTTTATTTAAAGTCGGCATTGTATACATACATAACAATAAACATGAGCTCTGTAGAGCTCTTAAACCGACTATCACAGTTAAAATATCACAGAAAGACGTTTACACATAAATTATCATGCAAAAACACATGTACATATATACTTATACAAAAATTATGACAGATAAAATGAATTTTAAGAATTTAACAAATTTTAAGAATTTATAGTTTCTTTAGAATAAGTTAAAGAAAAATAGACAACTTGAAAAGCAATATGATTGCATTAAGAGAAACAAAAATAAATAAAACGTGAGTATTATAAATAAATAAATAAAAGTCATATGATAGTACATGTAATAAAATTAAGCACTAAGTTTAATTCATAAATTCAGATAAAAATAACTAATTGTATTATATTAATAATATTAAAAATAAATAAATAAAAAAAACCCTGATAATTGAATAAATTTGAAAGTTTAGGAAATTTAAAATTCACACAGACATAGCTAAACCAAATTGAGAACGAAGGAAAAAATAAAAAATAAAAATAAATAATAATAATAATAATTTTAAAGTAATTTATGTTCCTCATCAATACACATCCTGCCTAGTGATTGGGTCAGTCCCTACCTACATAGGCAAGATATGCATATTGTGAGGTTAAAGGAAAAAAAGAATAATAAATGAGATAGGTGATATTATCAGAGAAAATGAAAGATTTCAAAAATAAATGAAAATTCAACTGTTTCTAAACATTGTCTCATCAGCTATGCAGCCCTACGCTGTGGTTTCTGCAGGAACTGCATTTGCATTTTTCCCCCGTCCATGTCTCTATGAAAGTTTTAAATTGGCTGAGGGTGGAAAGTTCCCTAGCATGATTTGGTAGAGAATTCCACAGCGTAGCAGCTGCATAGCTGAATGACTGTTTTCCATACCTAGTGGTTCTTGGCCTAGGTAATTCCAGGGTCTTTTGATATCTAAAATTGTATGTTGAATTTCGCTGTTGAACTAAATCTTGCAGGAACAGTGGGCATTGATTGTTTATAATTTTGAAAACTTCAAGGGCCATCCCAGTCAGCATCAATATGTTGGCCCAATGTAATGCCAACAATATTCATTTTGTTGGCCCAACGTTGCATACCAATGTTGGTTCAATGTTTAAGGGCAAAGTGGGCTCATGTTGGGCCAATGTATTGGCTTTACGTTGGCCCAACATTAGACGCCGATTGCATGGATGTTGGCCCAACCTTGGATATATGTTGGGCCTATGTACTAGACTACAAATATTGAACTTATGTTGGCCCAGTATGTCTTTTACATTGGCCCAATGTGTCTTTTACGTTGGCTAAGAGTTTCTTTTACATTTGCCCAGCGTTCCTCTAGCTTACATCGGCATATTGTTTCTCTGATGTTGGCCCGGTGTTATTTTCACATTTGCTCAGCGTCTTTTTACGTTGGCTCAGAGTTTGTTTTACGTTGACCCAGTGTTTTCAACCAATGACTCATACTTTTAATTTCCAATAAGTGGGAGAAATAACAATAATAAAATAATTTGATACGGTTTTCTAATTAAATCATTTACATGAATTAAAAACACAAAATCAAAAATTAAAATTAAAAACTAAATTAAAGTCAAAGGGTAATAATGATAATTCACCAGATACCAAAACATTCAAAGTCATTTCAAGGCCATTCATCGGTTGGACTCCTCCTATTCTGCTGCCGTTTTTTGTTTCCTCTCCTTCCTACCCCAATCCATATCGCAAGAGTATCGTAACTATGTAGTCCTTTTCAGCATTCTCGGTATCTTTGTCTTTTGTATCTTTGCAACATCCATTCTTTCTCACAGTTACTGTAAAATAAGATACTGTAATTTTATTTGTTATGTCATAAAAAATTGTTTTTAATTACTTAAAACTGCACACTACAGAGATTTATTTTGTAGGGTTATTTTTGTGTCACTGGAGTGATCTGCCCTTAGAAGTAAGATACAAAAATATTGTTTCGGTATTTACAGGTAATTACACAATTTATGCTAGATTAAAATATTCTAAACATTATATTACACAAACTTAGATAAACTTATATACAAATTATAATACAAATGTGTCTTTGGTTTACTTAATTTACTAGCAATCATTCTGATGACAAGATATTTGTGAAACATAATGTCAAAAGTATGAAAAAATTGTAATCTTAGTTCAATAAATTAATGTGACTTTGATGAATTACCCTTGACACATGTCTGATCTTTGACAATTAGACATATTTTTCATGTTTAACTAAATTTGTAAGTTGTCGATCCACACAAAGACAAACATCAGTATATCTTCATTATCTTTGGAGTATAAAATAATATTTTAAAGATACGTAAAAAAAAAAATACTCACACAGCAGCACATCTTTCAATGAGAAAAAGGAAAATGCTCTCGTCATCCCCCCCTAGCTAGTTCATTTTCTTTGCAACACCGATGTCTATCATGGAACTCATAATTCTCCGTACACTTCGTATTGTCACCTCTAATCGTTCCCAGTTTTCTTACCTAAAAAGTACCATGTGATTTTAATGCTTAATGATATTACCATAGCTCTTCAATAAATACTTCAACTATTTTTATTCGTACTGTAATTATAATGGGTCGGTTTAATGTCATATGATTATTTACAAAATTATTTACAAAATTAAAAATGTATCAGACACAGAAATAAGAATGTATCAATGCATTTGGGAATTACGCATACTTAGACTTCGGTTAGTATGGGAAAGACCCGAGATCGCTGCACAATTTTTTAGGACTTTTTTGTCTGAGACCTTATTGAAAGTACAGAATACTGGTCTAAGGGAACTAATATCATAGTATTTATAGCACCATAATTCAAAGCTTGTAGTCAAGGAAAAAGATTTACATGATAATGATATTACTTATAAAGATTATACATTATGCACATGTCTCTATCAACAAGGATCGCCCCCTCCCCACGTTCCCCCATGCATGTGCGAAAATGGAGCTTTACACGTTTTAATGAGTTAATTATTATAAATACAGTGTATATATTTACTCATTTCTATTTTAAAGGACAAGGGTTTAGATTTATCCCACATACAACCAGAAGTCTCTGTCGAGACTGAAGCTCTACTGGTTTGTACTTATAGCAAAGGAAGAGAAAAGAACTTAAGCAGTTGCAATTTGAAACTTTACAACAGCAATAAATAAAATAATGATTCTTGATTATAAGTCTCTTTATGTTCTTAGTGTATTCTACTTGCATTCCACATTATATTAAAATCAGACTAAAACTGTATTTGGAGTAGCATTTTGAGAATATTGAACAGAAATTTCTATTTTTAGTAACAAGAGCAATAATTTCATCGAAGTCAAAAACCAATACACAGAATTGTGTATCTTAGTGTAGTCTACTTGAGTGGAAAGTTATACTGAATCAAACTAAAACTTTAGGAGACGTAGCATTTTGAAAGAATTTCACAGAAATTTCTATTTTAGTAACCATGGCAACACCATTCATCGAAATCAAAAACTGATGCACAGAATTATGTATCTTAGTGTAGTCTACTTGTGTGCCAAGTTATATTGAAATTGGACCAAAAGTGTAGGTAGAGTAGCATTTTGAAAGAAATTCACAGAAATTTCTATTTTTAGTAACAACGGCAACACTGCTCATGGAATCAAAAACAGATGCACAGAATTATGTATCTTAGTGTAGTCTACTTGTGTGCCTAGTTATATTGAAATCGGATCAGAACTGTATTTGGAGTAGCGTTTTGAAAAAATTTCACAGAAATTTCTATTTTTAGTAAACATGGCAACACCGTTCATCGAAATCGAAAACTGATGCACAGAATTATGTATCTTAGTGTAGTCTACTTGTGTGCCAAGTTATATTGAAATCTGACCAAAACTGTACGAGGAGTAGCATTTGGAAAGAATTTCACAGAAATTTCTATTTTTAGTAACCATGGTAACACCGTTCATCGAAATCAAAAACTGATGCACAGAATTATGTATCTTAGTGTAGTTTACTTGTGTGCCAAGTTATATTGAAATTGGACCAAAACTGTACGAGGAGTAGCGTTTTGAAAGAATTTCACAGAATTTTCTATTTTTAGTAACCATGGCAACACCGTTCACCGAAATCGAAAACTGATGCACAGAATTATGTATCTTAGTGTAGTCTACTTGTGTGCCAAGTTATATTGAAATCTGACCAAAACTGTACGAGGAGTAGCATTTGGAAAGAATTTCACAGAAATTTCTATTTTTAGTAACCATGGCAACACCGTTCATCGAAATCAAAAACCGATGCAGAGAATTATGTATCTCAGTGTAGTCTACTAGTGTACAAAGTTATATTGAAATTGGACCAAAACTGTAGGAGGAGTAGCATTTTGAAAAATTGTTTACAGACAGACAGACGGACAGACAGACAGACGGACGGACGACGGACGCATTACTATCGCATAAGCTCTTCTGGTCTCTGACCAGTAGAGCTAAAAATTTAAACCAAAAATCACATATAATATGAAAAGAATACGCATATATCATGTATATGTACAGATCGAAATTGCTACATTGTAGATCAAAATCTGTTCCACTATGTTACTATCATTGATAGAAAATTTCCTTTTAAAATACTCATGCACAAAAAAAAAATCAGAAATACTCACAATGCACATTTTGCTTTAACTGCGTCTATCCTAGCTCAAACAAAATTCAGTCCTTTGTCTTTGTTCTCTACATCTTGCGCGCGAAGGAAAGCTGACCTCTATTTAACTCAAAAACTTAATTTATTGCCCTCCTGGGAGTGACATCTTTCAAAGAGCAGAAAAGCACGTACAGCTGCAATGGTACATTGGCTTTACACTTAATGTGTCTTCTACAATGTTCTCGACCCACATCCAAGAATTTCTTTTAAAATTCTTAAATTGATACGTTTGTATGCAGTATTACTTTTTGGCTTTCACAAGGGAAACAGTATTTTTTAAAATTTGCAATAATAGAAATTCGTGCATATAGCCAAGATATACATGCATATGTATTTTCCCCCCAATATGTTATATAATACGTTAATGATATCCAATGAAACCCATGAAGATTTATTTAATATCAAAATTACACAACATTATGATATATGTGTGTGCATGATACAGGGAGAGAAAGATAAAATCGTTGGGTATAAGTATTTAACACTAGCTTGATATAAACGTTGGGCCAACGTTGGACCAGCTGTGTTAGCCTTATACCTTGGCATAAAAATATGGAGATATGTACCAGATTAACTAGTGTCTGTTAAGGAAATGTAATTTTTTTTACCATTAGTACCATTAGTACCACAACATTTAATCAATAAATTAATAAACACATATTTACATGATTTATGCAGTACACAATTGACATAGTGGGCCAAAGTTGGTCCAACTAAAAATGTATAGGTTAAGCACTCAAAGATAAAGCCAGATAACAAAATCAATGTTAATATCTTATTATATAGGATACATTTAATATATAGTTGTATACTGATTCAGTTACACGTGTGTAGCATTACATACTCATAAATGATAAACCTTTTAGTAAAATTATCCTCCCAGCTGTTGCAGTATATCTTTGACAAAAATTTGCATTGGACCAATAATGGTCCAACTACACGAGACCAACCATTTTATGCTAAGTTTGAAACATTGTGCCAATGCTGTCTTGCCAACGCTGGCCCAATCGTTGTACACCTGCATATGTTCATTATGTTCAGTATTCAATATTGGACCGACGTAAGTCCAACGATACAAAAGCAATGTTTAAGATAGTAATTTTTGTGAAAATAACATACATTGGGCCAATGTTGGCTCAACAATGTAAAACCAATGTATGTTATCACGACAACTTATATGAGATTAAGATACATTGGGCCAACATTGGCCAAACAACGAATAACTGACATATGCTGATATTGCCACCAAGAGCATAATGTCTAACACTGGCCCAATGTTGGCCCAATCATGTTATACCAACACCAACCTTGACCCAACAGACCGTTACTCTACCAACGTTGGGCCAATATATGAATGCTGACTGGGATGGCTCTCATACACCTGATTTTCAGTGAGGGGAGGTTTGATTTTTCTAGGAGCTGGTCATAACTGCTTGTGTAGTCATTATATATGAATCTTAGAGATCGCTCTTGAATTTTTTCTATTTTTTGGCAATTTTGTTCACTGCTAAAATGCCATACCAGAGGACAATAACTAAAGTTGGACATTATAAAGGAGTGATAGATGGTAAGTTTACCCAGTTTACAGAGATGTTTCCCGACACGTTTTAACACATTTAATTGTCGAGCTGCTTTTTTACAAATATTTGAATATGAGAATTGAAGTTTAAGTTAAAATCAAAAGTAACACCAAGCAGTTTCACTTCATCCTCACAGGCAAGAGTTGTACCTTTCAAGTTTAAAGTAATGTTTTTATCATGCGTCTTTTTCCCCAGTGCTATTGCTCGAAATTTTTCTGGGTTTGCCTGCATTTTATTAGCTGAAAACCAATCGATGAGAGTGCCACTTTCCTTTTCAAGAGTAGTAATAACATTACTATTATATTAGTAATATTATTGTTTACAGCAGAGGTCTATGTTTACAGCTGACATAGTTAATGTAAGAGTTTTTGGGATCTCGAGCCCGACATTATTTACTACATATTTTACACCACTGTAGATACACTGACACTGTTTATCGATCGTTTACCAAATTTACTTCAATTGACCATATTATTCCCCAGACGACTTGTAGTAATAGAATATCCATGTAAAAATCACATGTAAATTATTTTGGTCGTCCTGAGTTGTGAACTCCTCAGCATGTTTAATGCCAGGATGTAAACTTTACAAGGCCGATTTCGTAACAAAAACTCACTTTACAGACGTTTTTCTGTAAATAACAAGCAGATCACATCGTCCGAAATCTTCAAAATGGTATCACAACAAAAGCTGTAGGATTTTCTGTGGGAAATATGGTATAAATTCGAAAAATTCAGCAGTTCAATAAACCATGCTTTCTCTTTTGGTAAACGGATCAATAATGATCACGTGATGGATAAGAGCTTTGCTGATTGGTTGAACCCATATTCAGATGTAGGAAAAGGGGTAAAATTAGTTCAATAAAAGAACCGAATAGCTGCTTAGTATAAAGCTATGTACAATACAGACACTGTTATATAATAACATAATAAAACAAGAACATGTCACATAAATGAAATTATTTTCAATAATTACTATTTTGTATCCATACTATAGAGCGCCGTAATTGCCTTGTGTGGAGAACTTTCATTATATGCTGATACTTTGTCATTATATGCTGGAACTTTGTCATTATATGCTGATGCTTAACATTATATGCTGGTACTTTTGTCATTGTGTGCTGATACTTTGTCATTATATATATACTGATCAATACTTTGTCATTATATATACTGATACTTTGTCATTATATACTGGTACTTTGTCATTATATGCTGATGCTTCAACATTGTATGCTGATACTTCATCATTGTAAGCTGGTACTTTGTCATTATGGTGATACTTTGTCATTATATGTGGGTACTTTGTCATTATATGCTTATGCTTCAACATTATATGCTGATGCTTCAACATTATGTGCTGGTTCTTTGTCATTATGCTGATACTTCCTCATTATATGTTGGTACTTTGTCATTATATGCTGGTACGTTGTCATTATATGACATCACTTGTTCATCGTCAAAGCTCTTCCACGAGGTTCATCATTATATGATGATACTTTAACATTATAATTATTATGATACTTCACTATATAGTGCTTTAAAAATTGACATTGGGATTGTGATATCCAAATCGTCCAAAACGCATGCATGTGTGAAAATATTTTGAAAAAGGTTTTAAAAATTTATTTAGAGGGAATACTGTATTGCAAGTCGTTCGACGTATCCACGCCTTTTCGCAGCTAATAAAGTGTCTTTGACAGGACTTTTAAGGTTCAGTTCAAGTGAATATAGATATTTCGATCGTTGTTCACACCATTTCACCGAAAACTAAATTTGTATCTTAAAATGATTATGTGTAAACATAGCAGCTTGTCTTTCGAATTGTTAATAAAATTTTGAATCCACTTTAGAAACACTTAAAAATTATTAAAGTGAAGATTCAAGCTCGTATTTACTAATAAATCGATCATACGCCTACATTATCTTGACATGATAGTTCGCTCCAAGAGATATTTTTCTTCATTGCTGACGTCTCCTATAAAGATTTTTTGTTGTAAAATGCTTATTTATAAATAACTATCGGTTAGGGGGTACCCCATATACGAAACAAGTGCCTGTGCCTCCTGGTCATCTAGAAAATGAATAATCTATCACCCACGCAGTGACTTGAAAATAAATGAAAAGGACAAACCCACTCTTCCACCAAACAAACAAATGTAACGTCTGTTTAATTTTTATAGAGATGTTTATTTTGAACTAACAATTACACTGTTAAAGAACAGGGCAACCAGCATTTCTGTCATCAACATCGAATATCGTATTTATAAGTGGAAATTTTAGCGAGACTCAAAATTTTGCGATTTATCGTTAAAAAAGGGAAGGCCTATTTAATTTTTAGCGAGATGCAATTGTAGCCATTTTAAAATGTTTACTTATGAAGATATTACAAATAAAACGCAATTAATTTTAGCGAAATTAAATTTAGCAATCTCAAAACCCTCGCCAATAATGCCAAAACGGTATTTAAATTGAAGTACAAGTTTTCTGCATGTCTTAGTACTTGCATCTTCAGCAATTTCTTTTTTAACAAGATGTGTTTGTGAAACACTGATGCTCCCGTATTGCAACATAGCGAAGGTTAAGCTTTCTCAAATGCAGATCAAATATGTTGGTACCAAAAGTAAGGCCTTTTCACAAGAACTGCGAAATATAAAACGCTAGCTACACCTGTTCCAGGGTTATGACCAAGGTCTAACATTTTATAAGATAGGACAAGGGTCAAGGTTCTTGGTTCTAAAAAAGATCTTGTCTCAAAGGTTACGTATGGGAAGTATGAAAGCGCTGGCCCTAACCGTTCAAAAGTTATGGCCACGGTTAAAGTTTGTAAAAAATAGGTTAAACTCTAAGGTCAAGGTCAAAGGATCAAGATTCTTGATATCCAATGAAAGGTCTTGTCACAAGGATTACGCATGTGAAATATGAAAGCTCTAGCCCCTAATGTTCAAAAGTTATGGTCAAGGTTAAAGTTTTTAAACAGAAGGTCAAACTCCAAGGTCAAGGTCAAAATTCTTGATATCAAATTAAAGGTTTTGTCACAAGGATTAAATTTGTGAAGTATGAATACCTATTCCTAACCCTTCAAAAATAATGGGCAAAATTGTGTTTTTAAGTAGGTCAAACTCCAAGGTCAAGGTCAAAGAGTTAAGGTTCTTGGTATCCAATGAAAGGTCTTTTCACAAGGATTACACATGTGAAGTATGAAAGCATTAGTAATTATTGTTCAAAAGTTATAGTCAAGGGTAAAGTTTTTTCATAGGTACGGAAATCTCCAAGGTCAAGGTCAAAAGGTTAAGGTTATTGGTATCCAATGCAAGGTCTTTTCATAACAAATATTCATGTATATATGTCCTGGTATCTGTTAGTCAAAAGATATGGCCAAAGTAAAAGTTCAAAATTTTTGTGCTAAAATGGGTCAAACTCCAAGGTCAATTTCTAACAAAAAAATACTATAGTTAACTATAGTGATAACTTTGACACTTTGAAAACTTTGATTTAATATAGTGATAACTTTGACACTTTGAAAAACTTTGACGAAAACTTTGACACTTTGAAAAACTTTGGAGAAAACTTTGACACTTTGAAAAACTTTGACGAAAACTTTGACACTTTGAAAAACTTTGGCGAAAACTTTGACACTTTGAAAAACTTTGGCGAAAACTTTGACACTTTGATTTACTATAGTTAACTATAGTAAACTATAGTTAACTATAGTATCTATAGTTAACTATAGTTAACTATAGTATTTTTTTGTTAGGGATGTCAAAGAAAGGTCTTGTCACAAGGAATACACATTTAAAATATGAATGTCATAGCTCCAATAAATCAAAAGTTATGGGTAAGGTTAAACTTTTTGCGGACAAACAGACAAACAGACAGACAGAGAGACAGCTAGACAGACTGACGGACACGACAAAAACTATATACTTCGTTTACGGTGGCATGTTTTGTTATTGTCTTTCCAAAACGTTTAGTTACATGCGTGCCGCAGTGTATAGAGGGTCTGCTCTTGAGTCACAAAGTAAGGAGTTGATCCTTACCAATCGCAACTTCTCAGGCCTTTCCGACTAGCGGAAAAACGACTTCGGGGTAAAAATTGTTTTTCCGACCTCTGACGGAAAGACCCGAGATGATGCGATTTGATCCTATCGTCGCGGGTTCAAATTTACTGTTGGGCGTGGAGACCTGTCCATCGGAAGAGGCTCTATAAACTGAAGGTCCCGTGTCGCAGGAGGTGCTGGCATGAAAAAGGGCCCTCCTTGATCAATGAGTACAGAGTATAGGACAAAATTTGCCGCTCTCCACCGGCAAGTGGTGGTGTCTCCATATGAGTGAAAATTCTCGAAAGACGCGTTTAACAATATACAATCAATCAATCCTAAAAGTTAGGATTATTTGCCAACGTATTATTTCTATTTTCAAATTCATTTATTTAGAAATAAATGACCACACGTATCTGCGAAGTCCTGACTTGCAAACTTTTGGGAGGCTTCTTCTGTAAACTTCAAAACATAAAGATCAGTTTGTTTACTAGTATTTTGATGTAATAAGCATTTTTCAAAATAAGCCTATGTCTGGAAATATTTTTTCTTACCGCTATCTCACACATAATTGTAGATTTGGTACAATGAAGATAATTCAATGGTGTACATGTACACTGCAAAGTAATGTTAAATTGTAAGTTGTATTTCTTACGTAGATAATATGCAAATATAACTTAAAGCTTTGTGCATTTCTTCAAATAAAAAACTTTATGCTTGAAATAAAAGTTAATGGAGAATTAATTAAAACTATTTACTAATATGTATTTAAGAAATTATAAACACAAACCAATTGACAATAATTACTTATTTGTGAAATTAAATTGCTGACATAATAAATATCCATCAATAAATGCAATATCCGACTGTTACTGAAGGTTTCTAGTGCTCCAACTTCTTGTTTGTGTATAGAATTCCATGATAATAAACTATCATAGAATTATCTAAACAAATCTTAAGATTTACTTACTGATGGTTTTTATTCAATAAGTATTTTCTGGCACGCGCTCAACGTAAATATTTTTCTGACAGTTGCAATCTTCCTCCGGCTCCTCAAAGAATCGTCTGAGAACATAAATTGAACTTTGGTATTTATGATGTTCTTATTCTAAGATTTTTTTCTCGAAATAATGTAACACAAAACATCATCAGGAATATCTCCACGTTTTGCCAACGCAAAGGTGAGTAATTTATCTATGAACATTTATTTCATAGTAATATTTTTTCAATATTAAACCAAATTTTTTTTACTAATTTTCATACTTTAAGAAAAAGCTCTTCATGCTGTAAACGAGTTACAAGTTATGTAGAAAATAAGTCATTATGCTAAAAAAGCATAATGTTCTGTTATTTATTTTGATCCTGTCGTGAAACAAATGTTCAGTTGTTTCTTCTTACTTATGTGTTGTTTTGTTCCATTCGGACACGTCTCGTCTTAACACCAACTGACAGTTGAGTAGCTAAGAAATGTTTCAATAGATTAGGCAAGAGATGGAAAGCTATAAATGATAGTTTTCAGTTATGCTGTATATAATAATGTATCCTCAAAAGAAAAAAAGAATATAAAAGAATAGCAGAACAAGATTTTTCAATTTATTGGGACAGGAGGCACGAAGCATTCAAGGGGCGGTTGCTGGTTGCCCAATTTTTTTGCAGTGTAGTCAGGTAAGGGTAATGTAGTACTTAATGTATATTTATAAATCTAAATTTGGTTCTAAAACTGTAAGAAGTTCATATCCGATCACTTCCCCTCCCCCTTCACCCCTCCTGAACACAGACCCTGACAAACGAAATAGGGTTTTCAAGTTTGGGCAATTTTTTTGCTTGTTAAGTAAGTTGAATTCTTCTCTCTGATTGCTCCCTACCAAACACAATACCACGTCACTGTAGAATATCAAGCTCGACATACTAGTATAACACCGAAATAGTAACTTGAAACATAAAAAAGTTACCAGTATACTGCTGTATGTAATAAAATTTACACATCTCGACGGAGGAACTTCTTTATGCGAGAAGCATAACTCATCAGATTAAATAACTAACTGTTGCTGGAGATCAGGAATCCAACTTCTTATAATTTTGCCTTTTGCACACACCTGATAAATGATCGAATAAAACTTGATGATTATTACTTTATATAACTTGATATTTTTTGTCTTAATGGCTTCAAGAATTATTTCTGTTACTTGGTTAAAACTGCAGAACTCTGCTCACACTAATTATAAATAGAACCCTGTAAAAAAAAATGTCGATATTAATGATTCAATATTGTAATTGGTCTTTTTAATGCATATCGATTAATTCTTCGTTTCGTAGCACGTGATCTCTCCTTATTCGACGAGGAGGAAGAAGAACGAAAAATATCACGGTTTGTTGATTTTTTTATTTTAAGATATGCATGCTTTTGCATTTTTGTGCTGTAAAATTCGAAGAATTAATGAATGTGTCCCATGTGAAATTATTATGTCAATATATATTATGTGAATCCTTTAGAGTAAAATCTGTACTCAGCACATAGAATCTTTTTTTTTTAACTTGGAGGAAGACGAAATCAAAAATTAAAAAGTCAAGAGAAATCCCGGTGGGTGGGGAGCAAGCACTCCTTCAATTTTTAATGAACTTTTCTGTATAATTTGTCTTTTGACTCATCGAAGAACAATTTGAGAACACATCATTCCATGCACGTTATTGATTGCAGAATCCCGACTTGGTAAAAAATCGATTAACCTACATAAATTGTATTCCAGTATCTGCTTCAAACTCATTACTGTTTCTTTGGCTTTGATTTCCAATTATATCTTAATTAGAATGCTAAAAATTTATCAGTAAATATTTAATCATTCTTCTTTTATTATATAAATTGTAATATGTACTTGCCGATTTCAGATTGTAGACTTTTAGATAGGAGTACTCTCATCAACTTCTGAATTTGTAATGCTTAAATCAAACTAATTTAAACAAAACAATTAAATATATTATACAATATATTATATGAATACTGTAGATCACTAAACTTTCGCGACACTATTTAAATCGAGAGAAAGAATTTTTTAAAAAATTATTTATTTATTTATTAACACAATTCACATTCAAAATCTTTCTTACAGAATTATGTATTTTAACAGAGAGAGAGAGAGAACAAGAGAGAGAGAGTTATACATGTAGAAAAAGTTGGTTCCACCTGTTCCACCGAGTGTCAAATTTTTCTTTTTCGTCGTCATTTTTATGTGATATATATTTTTGTGTTTAATAAAATTGATTCAAGTGTGATATCGCTGAGTGCACATTTAGAGGTTTTTTTTGTACATCTATAATAATAGAATTATAAAAATATTCGCTATTTCATTATTTTTCCCTTCAATTCCTAAAATAAATATTTTTTTTTGTTATGGGCAACTGGAGGTTTCTCTGCTGGAGATGATATTCAAAGTTTTCAAGGAGTAATTGTACAAGGTCACATCCCCATAGAATATGTTCCATTGTTTCCACTCTTTGACAAAAATTACACTGCTTAGAATCTACCTTTATGATTTTGAATAAAAAAGAATAAGTTACCAATATTTTATTTAGAATTCTGTACTGAATCCACTGGAGTTTACAGTTTTTTTTGTAATTTTAAATGGTAAGAAGAAGGTATGGTTTCCATACAAATTTTGCCCTGTGATTTTCTTAAAAAATGAAACTCGTGTAGAAGTTGAAAACTCATGCTTTTCAAATAATTGAAATTCAATGCAGAAAAATTATACAAGTAATTTTTCTCGCATGTGTTTTTAAATGCTAATTATGACGTCATAAACATGTACATTTTCCCGTATTTTCTTAAAAAGTTGCAGAAGACACCAATTTTCAATGGAATTTTCTTACAGATAACATTGTCCACAGGCATCGCCCACAAAGATCTTGAGATATGTGATTTGTTATTGAATTTTGCACAAAATATAAAAAAATTAACGTGGGCGACGGCTGTGGACACTGTTTTCTAAAGGAAATTCTCCCGTGAAATGTGCCATTTTGAGGCTTTTTCTGTTCAAAATAGAGAAATGCTACACATTAATGACGTCATATTTGCAGAAAGGTAAACCTTCATGCCATATTCTTTTCTGATTTATTAGAGTCATTTATTTAACTAATATTTAAGCCATTTTTTAAACTTTTTGATGTCAATACATTTTTAGGGCGCAATAAAGCTAAAACCATACCTTCTTCTTTATGAGTTATGTTGGATTCCTTGCTATCTAATTCAAATAATTCATCCCAATCTTTAAAGCAGCTGTTATAGAAGAGTTTTGATTCAGAATTTCATAGAAATGTTTTGATTTTTTTTTTTTCATTTTGATACCAGAAATCAACTAGACGTAGTAAGAGGATTTTCTGATTTTTGTAAATTTTTCTCAAAATTGCTCCTCTTTATCCAAGCTTTACCTGCATGTATTAAACTAGAATATTCTATGAAAAAATTATTATTTACATCTAGATAAGCATTGCAAAAGCATACATAACTGTAAAAAATACCATATACTCCAATGATATCATTAATATATCTAATATTATTGTCAAAAAGTTTTTTACCATAGAAGGCTTTCCCTAAAGACCTTCAATATGGATACTAGGGTTATAAAACAATGGACAGTCCACATTTACATCAGAATTACTACAAGTTTTATACAAATTAATCCAGGACTTGAACACATCAATCCAGAAGTTATTTTTTAAAGTTTTTTATAAGTTGAGTGATGTATTCAATTTCACAGGATGTAAATTTATATATGTTCACATTTTTTATGAAGTTTCCCCACCCTTTTTTGTATAAACCAGATGCCTAATCCAAAATAATTTGAAAGAGGGAATGGGAGAATTTAATTTTATCATTTTCAGTCCTCCATCTTCATAGCTTTTAACAATGACATCTTTCTTAACTCTGTGTGTTGAATCATTCCATACGAATGAGAAAAAAAACATTTCTTATTCTTTAATTACAATAAAATTAGATGGATTTGGGATTGACATTAGTAAGTGATTTAATATCTGTATAGCCAAGGTTTTTATAACAGTAATTTTTCCTATTGGTGTTAAAAACTTTTTTCCCCATTGACAAAGAATGGATTTGATTTTCACTAGCTTTGGTTGGTAATTTATTTCAGGCACTTTTCTAAGTCAACATAAAAATTTATTCCTAACAAAGTAAATCAAGTTGTTCCCCAATTAAGTTGGTAGTTTGGGATTAAAACCTCATCACTGTATTTTTTGAATCCAATCCACACAGTGTGTGTTTTTGAGTAATTGATACATAATCCAGACATATCTGAAAAAATGTCCAAGGTTTTCAGTGTTTCTAAAAGAGACGCCTAATCTCTTAGTAGCTCTACCTAATCTTAAGGAATTCATACACATATCGCGAGCACTATGTCTCGCGTAATTACGCGAAAAGAAGTTCTCCTGAAAAAAAAATGATTTACAGTACATAGAAGTAGGATAAAAACTAGAACAAGCTAAGGAACCATAATTAAAGTCCAAAAAATATGTTCAAACGTGTCCACCTTTGATAATTGAATACAGCAATTGACCGATGTTTTCACGCTAAATTGTCATGCTGTTGTGAGAAGAAGCAATAAGAGGTTGAGATCGTTGAATAGGGACTGCTTGTTTTCAGTTTAATCTTTCCATTTCTGATGTTTTATAGGTCCAGTTTTTTTTTGCTTGAAGCATATGGAGATAACGAACAGTATGCAAAGCTAAAAAATCTATAACATTACAAAATTTGAGCAGAACATACAGGGATCTCCAAAACAGGAGTGGGATCAGGTGTCATGAAGGAGTGAGCATCCTCGCACCCGCTATGTGCTCCTTGTGCTCCATGACGTGAATGTAAAATAGCGGAAAAATCAGTCGACAATTTCGAGTGTAAATAATTCTCATACGTACATGTAATTCGTATTGTTTTAGTAGTGTTTTAAGTGTTTACTGTTAGTTATTTTCATATTTCACCCCCACCCCTTTTTCATGTACAATTTTTTATATGTAACCTACGATAATAGTTAAAAAAAAAAGCGATAAGAATCAATTTCTAAAATAAAACCAGAAGTCTCTGTCGAGACTGTAGCTCTACTGGTTTATACATAAAATAAAGGAAGAGAAAAGTAGCAGCTGGGACTTGAAACTTTAAAATAGCAATTAACAGAAAAATGGTCCTTTCCGCTTATAAAAAAAAACCAATGCACAGAATAATGTATCTTAGTATAGCGTACTTGTGTGCCAAGTTATACTGAAATCAGACAAAAACTGTAGGAGGAGTAGCATTTTGAAAGAATTCACAGAAATTTCTATCTTTAGTAACCATGGCAACATCGTTTATCGAAATCCAAAACCGATGCAAAGAATTATGTACCTTAGAGTATTCTATTCCTGTGCCAAGTTATATTGAAATCAGACCAAAACTGTAGGAGGAGTAGCATTTTGAAAGAATTTGACAGAAATTTCTATTTTTAGTAACCATGGCAACATCGTTCATCGAAATCAAAAAACGATGCACAGAATTATGTACCTTAGAGTATTCTATTTGTGTGCCAAGTTTTATTGAAATTGGACCAAAACTGTAGGAGGAGTAGCATTTTGTAAGAATTTCACAGAAATTTCCATTTTTAGTAACAACGGCAACATCGTTCATCGAAATCAAAAAACGATGCACAGAAATATGTACCTTAGAGTATTCTATTTGCGTGCCAAGTTTTATTGAAATTGGACCAAAACTGTAGGAGGAGTAGCATTTTGAAAGAATTTCACAGAAATTTCCATTTTTAGTAACCATGGCAACACCGTTTATCGAAATCCAAAACCGATGCACAGAATTATGTATATTAGTGTAATTTACTTGTGTGCCAAGTTATATTGAAATCAAACCAAAACTGTAGGAGGAGTAGCATTTTGAAAGAATTTCACAGAAATTTCTATTTTTAGTAATCATGGCAACATCGTTCATCGAAATCCAAAACCGATGCACAGAATTATGTATATTAGTGTAGTCTACTTATGTGCCAAGTAACATTGAAATTGGACCAAAACTGTAGGAGGAGTAGCATTTTGAAAGATTTTCACAGAAATTTCTATTTTTAGTAACCATGGCAACACCGTTTATCGAAATCCAAAACCGATGCACAGAATTATGTAACTTAGTGTAGTCTACTTGTGTGCCAAGTTATATTGAAATCAGACCAAAACTGTAGGAGGAGTAGCATTTTGAAAGAATTTTACAGAAATTTCTATTTTTAGTAACCATGGCAACATCGTTCATCGAAATCCAAAACCGATGCAAAGAAGTATGTACCTTAGAGTATTCTATTTGTGAGCCAAGTTTTATTGAAATTGGACCAAAACTGTAGGAGGAGTAGCATTTTGTAAGAATTTCACAGAAATTTCCATTTTTAGTAACCATAGCAACATCGTTTATCGAAATCCAAAACCGATGCACAGAATTATGTAACTTAGTGTAGTCTACTTGTGTGCCAAGTTATATTGAAATCGGACCAAAACTGTAGGAGGAGTAGCATTTTGAAAAATTGTTTACAGACAGACAGACGGACAGACAGACAGACGGACGGACAACGGACGCATTACTATCGCATAAGCTCTTCTGGTCTCTGACCAGTAGAGCTAAAAATAGCAAACTTATTAAACTTAATTGTCGGTGATGAAGAAAGACTGCACCAATTTAATAGTAGGCACAGAGAGCATACAAACTCTTAACCTGATGTCTCACTCTTTTAACTTGTATTAAAAAGTGACAATGCCCTCTAATTGAGAAACAAAATCGAGATTTATTTATCAAGAAATGAATTATTTATAAGTGCAATGCATTGCACTTGTGGAAAGCACTATGATCGTTACAATTTCGGTATCAAAAAACTTTCAGCAAATAATGATAATAAACATTGTCGACTTAAGGAGGAATGCCACACCAATTTTTTATTTTATAGATCTGTGAGTCAACCTTTTTAAACAATGGTTTCAGCATTGAAAGGCCGACATTAGCTCTCAATTATTTTATATGAATTTTTTTGTATTTTTTCAAAGAAAAAGAAAAAAATTATTTCCATCAAAATTAGACGCTTTCTTGTAAAATTTTTGCTGTAAATGAATGCATCACATGAATATCTAATAAAATATGTGTAGAAAAGCCGTATAGATATTAATTTTTTTTAAATAAAAAAATATTTATGAAAAAAAAACACATTATTTGTGAATATTTTTTAAATTTGTGGTTAAGATTTTCTTAAAACCAGTCACAACTGGGGAGAACATGTTCGTTAATTATATTTTCAAAAGAAATTGAAACGGAATGGCCAAATTTTAGAGAAATTAATTTTTTTAAATTTTGGCCGATCCCGATCAAAATTAAACACATCCCAACCATAATTGTATATTTATTGGAAATAAATAATATATTTCCCTAAGAATACTAGTCTGATTAAGTGTAATAAAGATTAAAACATTAATGAATCTGACAATAAAATAGATTTCTTCATTGTAAATACAGTAAATTAGTATTTTATTAATTTTGTATTAATTTTGATCGGGATCAGTTTTATTTTGATCGGGTTAGGTGCAAATATAAAAAAAATTAATTTCTCTAAAATTTCTCAATTTCGATTCAATTTCTTTTAAATATATGATTGACAAACATGTTGCCCTCATCTGGGACTAGTTTTATGGTGATTTTAACCATAGGTTTAAAAAATATTCACAAATAATGTGTTTTATTTTCATAAATATTTTTTTATATATAAAATTAAAAAGTCTAACAATCCTTTCTTTACATATTTTATTAGATATTAATATGATACATTCATTTACAGCAAACTTTTAACTCGAAAACATCTTAGTTGAATTTATTTAATTTTTTTCATTTTCTTTGAAAAAATACAAAAAAATTCATATAAAATAATTAAGAGCCAATATCGACCTTTCAATGCTAAAACCCTTGTTTTAAAAGGATGACTCAAAGATCTATAAAATAAAAAGTTGATGTGGCATTCCACCTTAAAATAAAATGAAGATGACGAACGGTGATTGATCTAAAAAAAAAACTATAAACAGTACAAATCTGATTAGAGGTATAATCGCGAAGTTGTAAAAATAAGTTGAAAAGTTGCAGAAGTTGTTGTTGAGCAGATGGTGCTGATAGAAGGACTTGCATTGGTTGATGTCGGGTCTTAAGCGCTGATTGTTGATCCTATAGCAGAGGGGGGGGGGGGGGGGGGGGGGGGGGGGCTTGTGCTGGATGTTGTGTTACCTGCATACATGGCTCAGGGGCTGGTAGGGATGGCTTTTGTAGATCCACCTTAAGAGGGGAACGCTGTTTTGTAAGAGGTTGCTCCTGTGGGAACAGTTCTTTCTGTTGTCTGCCATTTGCAAGGCATGATTTTCTTGAGGTGGTATTTTACACGCAAACAAAATAGTACAAATTGTAAATATATACATGTAAAATATGAAAATAATCATAGTAACATAGCTTCTCGTATTATCACACTTAACTTTTCATATGAAGTTAGTTACTAACGAGTAAATTAAGAGCTAGTGAATCACGATTGATATAAACAACTAATTAATGATGTTTTAGTTATTTTTCCATTAACGTTATACAGAAGATTAGTTGTAATATGACATGTACATGTATGTTTCGTTATTTAGGTGCCTCGTAAACATATAGTATATGTCAGCGTGCTGTGAAGTCTCTTTAGAGGGTTCAAGTCAAATCATTTTTTTTCTTTTTTTTTTTCATTAATGTTTCATAAATGTCAAACAATTATATGATTTTATTTAGTCATATTCTCAAATTCATTTTTTTTAATACTCATGTCAAGTATCATTTTCGTTAACTTAGAATAAAAGAAGAAATAATGCCGGAGCCTCGCAGTGGTTAGAGCGTTTGCTATAAAATGGGGGAGTAGGGAGTAAATCATTAAATACATGGGTTCGAATCCCACTACAGGACGTGGAGATCGGTTCCTCGAATGTGATTGTATTAAGTTTAAGTCCCGTGTCGTTAGTGCAGACCACATGTAGCACAAAAAAGACCCCACACTATTCATTGGCTTTGAGTGCCAATCTCGAGATTAGGTTTAAAATTTTACAGTCCACCACTGGCAAGAGGTTGCTTCTCAACATTAATGAAAATGTTTGAAAGCAATGTAACAAAACAAAAAACTTTTTAAATGTTAAAGTAGAAAGAGGAACAAAGACAATTTCTTTACTCTCGTCCTGTAAACTTTTTAATAAAGTTTACAGGAAATTATTTTTTATGCATATACAGTACTTGAAATGTTTAATCATGTTCCTTCAATGACTTTAGTTTGGAATTTGCAAAAACAAATTCTCATCAAAGTTTTTTTAATCAAGTCGACCCTGGTTGCAATTATTAAAAGTCAAATGGTGCAGCCTTGAAACATTGAATGAAGGTGTCCTTCTCTTTCTGCTTCTAAAATTAACATAGTATTATAGATTTGCGTTTAAGCGATATATAACCATTTTCTTTTGATTATGAGTACATTTAATACTGTTTTTAGCAATTAGAAAAATTACTTGAAGAGAAGGATATGTGGGAACAACAAATAACATCGTTAATCAAGTACAATTTGTCTTTCAGATGCTTAAGGTTATTGCTTTCGAAAATTTTGTACATTTCAAAGAGAAGCAAGTCATCAATTTCGAAACTACAAGAAGAACTGATGATAAAAAGAATAAGAAAGTTGTACTACAAAAAACAGATGATAAAAAGAAAGCTTCAGAAGAAATTTTAGATGATGAAGAACAATCTCATGGATCAGACAAAAAGAGTAAACTTGCTTGTTTCGTTGGTGCAAATTTTTGCGGCAAAAGCACCGTGTTAGAATTAATTAGACGATGTATGACGAAAGAAATCAATGTATCCGTGACTAGATCGTTCAATGAAAATAAAGTTGCATATGTGTTTTGCAAATTCGACTTACAGTCTGAAGAAGTCATTTCTGGAGTAATAAAGGAAGAAAACAAATGTGGACAATGCAAATTTTACAAAATATTGATATACTCTAACGAACGTGGAAAAATCCTTCGCTGTAATACATTTGAATCTAGCGAATCGGCACCACATGAAAGTTTTCAAATATTAACAGAACCAGAAGATAGAGATGATATGAAATATCTTTTTCAAAAGCATAAAAAAGAATCCAAGTACGTTCAACATATTTTAGAAACAATACAATCTAAAGAGAATATCATAGAAAAGAGGGAAGGTGAATTAGATTGGAAGGATTTAGAAAACACATACGTGGCAACAATGCCTCTTAGAGGAATTGGAATAGTACAGTGGACAAAAAGTTGCAAAATTGGAGATAAGGCTAGGAATTATAAAATGGCATGTGAACGGGCAGAAATAATTTCCGAACTTGTATCATCTGAATCAATTGATGCAGATAAAGAAAAAGTTATTTTTGATTATTTAACTTATCCGCAGAAATTCACTTTTATACTAGGAGATAAAGAAGACAAAGATAGAATTTGGGTTCAACATGGTCGGTTTGAGCCCTTCCCATTATTAAAAACTTCTGAGGGTATAATAGAAGCCAAGCAGGTTTCTTTGCTTCTTTCACACAGAGACATTAAAACGCTCATTTTGGAGGAGCCTTGTAGAGGAATGCACGCCCAGATGATTGAGCGCTTAAAAACAGTCCTGTGTCAAGAGGGATTGGAGAAAACTATCATCGTTTCGACACATAGTCCCTATCTCATCGATACTAGTACAATCAATAACACTCATGTTTTCTTCCGAACTGATTCGAAAGACTCAAATTATGAATGTAATATTAGAAATGTAGGTCTTCAGAGAGAGCTTTCGAAAGTATCCGATGTTGACACGCTGAGAAATCTTCTCTTTGCAACAAAAGTTTTGTTAGTAGAAGGTCCATCTGATAGGGATGTAGTGCAAGCTCTTTTCACATACTTGCGCGAAAAACGACGGATTGAAATTGGTAATGAGGAGAAAACAGATATAACTACCTATCAGATTATTCCAATTGGCGGTTGCCAAAACGCCAAGGACGTCCTCAAATTTTGCAAGTTTATCAATCTTCCCTGCTCTTGTTTACTAGATCGTGATAAATTTGTATCCACTGTTTCAGATAATGAGTATCAAAATAATTTGGTGTGGGTCGTAGACAGTCTCAAAATGTCGGATAAAAAATATGTTTGGAAAGTCGAATCGGACTTTCTTAGGGAAGGTTTTCAGGAACTTTCTGAACATTTGAGAAAAAAACACATTTTTATTTGGAAGTATGGTGCACTGGAAGAGTCATTACTAAGTACTGACAACAAAAATGAGCACATCGCTAGATCGCTTAATATCGATCTTAGTGTTCCTTCCAACAGATGCAAAAAACTTAAACGTAAATTGAAAGAAAGGCTCGGTGAAGAAGAAAGAAGATGTTTTGCTCAACATATATCTGAAGTTGAAGAAATCAAAAGGTTTTGTAAATTTTTGAAGGATGAAGATAAGACAAGAATTGAAAAATCCGGGATCTTAAGTCAAGAGCACACTTAAATGTTGGAAAAAAAATTGAAGATGTTTTGAAAAGTCGTTGATTGATTGATTATAATTGTTTTACGCCGAGTCTTAAGGACAGATGATACAAACAATTGTTTTTCTTTGGAGGAGACTTACTATCTTGTCACAAATTTAGAAAAGTGGATAATTCTTAGATTTTTTTCTCCTAAGAACTGGAAAATGTTTACTTTAACCTTTATTATTACCGGCCGCCAGGAGGCGGTCGGTTATATGATATGAAAGTTTTAAGTCACTGTGCGTTTCTGCGGAGTTAATAATTTAAATAAAAATATTCAACATTCATCATATTCATATCGCTGGCGAGTCAATATTAAACAAAGATTGTCTAAATGTTAAGAAAAAACACAATAATCGTAAAATTAAAATTTTATAAATAATGGGGTAAATATTTCATCCAATCCTGATTGACAAACTCTGATATAACTGAAGTGCCGAGAAAATTGGTACGAGTGTTAGGCATAGTCTAAAACAAAGACCGCCTTGTAAATCAACAATTTTACTTTCTCTTTTTAAAACAGGATCTGCTTTATTTATTGAAATGAAGTGTATATTTAAACATTTCCTATAGATGTTTTTCAAAAATATGATGAAATATTGATTTCTTAAAAGCAAAGAATATTACGACATGTTCGTCCAGGAGACTAGGATAGAGCGCGTTTTACAATGTGCCAAACACTTTCCCGCCACATCTCAACACCAAAACAAAGGGTATATTCGATTAAGCGACACGGGTTACACGAGTCACTAGAGTTGTAAATAAAACAACCTTTCTTCGACACGGGTGATCAACCCGTGTTACGCGAGTATACTCCTCAGTTTACCTGGAGTAACAGGTGAAAGAATTGGCGGGAAGTGAAGTCGCATTGTTAATGCGAAAACTGTTTCTGCGTAAATCTGTCAGTGTTTGTATTAGAAAGTTACAACGTCAATGAAAAAAGTCTGCATTATAATTTTGATATCCCTCCCTTTTATTTTTTAGTTTTTAGGTCAACCTCTTAAAATTACGGCTGTGTTATCTTTGGCAATTTTTAATTTTTTTTTTTAATAAAGTTTATCTTTTTTTTTTTTAAAAATCTGTCTTTAATTATTGCCCGTACCTCTGGGGCCCGTTTTACAAAAGAACTTACGACTAAAACCAAAAACTTATGTTGAATATAAAATTTTGAAAATTAACCTTTTTGGAAATTGTTACCATAGAAACATTCTAAATTCTTTTCAAGAAGAATAAAATCGCAGAATCAATTTTGGTCTTAGGTGTAAGTTCTTTTGTAAAGCGGGCCACTTGATTACAAAAATGTCTAATAGATGCATATTATTTCACTAAAATTATTTTGATATATTTAACAATCGCAGCATAGATATCTCGTGTTAATTACCTTATGAAGTTAAATTATTATATTTAATAATTCATTTTTAACATAATTGCAGGATCAAATGTGAGAGCAATTTCAGTTACATGCATGTATTACAATGTAAACTTATAAATATGGAGGTCGGTTCCCCAGAACGGTCAACCGACCGGTTCTTTGTTTACAATAAATGTTATAAGTATATACAAGAATAGATATGGGTTACCCCATATCCAAAGATATTCGACTTTTAGATTTAATATGTTTAACAGTGTTTATAATGACGTTAATAAAAAAAACTGCACTGTCTAATTATGGAAATGTTGTAAATTTCGTGAGTCCATAGCATTACGGTCACCCAGTCTCCTAACAAACAGTACACATAGGCATGCATGTACCTGTGTCCGCAAGACCAACTTAAGCCCTGGTCTACACACGTGCGATAGAGCTATCAAACGCATCCAGCGAGCTCGGAGAAACACGTTTTATTTTGCCGAGAAGTTACGATGGCAGACAAAACTTTTCTTTTCTTAATTAGATCATATGAATACGAATTCTGATTAATAAAAATTATACAATCCCTGTTGAACTATATATAGTTTGTTCTAACATTTGCATCTGCAACAACTTGTGTTTAAAATGGCCGGGTTAGGAAAATCAGGACCGGGTCGGAAAATTCTAAACTGAAAACCTTTTTTGTTTTGAAAATTACTGAAATATACTAATGTATTCGTCGCAGAAATTACTTACATTATTCAAGTTCTATATAAAATGGTATGCTGAACTTCAACACGAACCCGAATCTCCAACCCAGTTCTCGTTTTGCCACACATACCCTACAGTTTACAAAGTGTACACACGAGCAGAATCCGGCCAGGGATTGAAAATTCCGTCATTTAATAATACACACACACAGAATGATTAATTTTTTCTTTAAGAAGAAATTGTATGATAATTAACGGACTATAAACATGTACTTAATACAATTGTTGATATAGTATTATCAATTCATCGGTGAAAAGATATGAATCGAAGAATGACCTAAATATTCTCTGTTATCAAACATGTAAAAAAAAAAAAAGGCTGAGGAGGGAGCGAGCGTAGGAATATTGATATTTTTTATTTGCATTTCGGGGGGAAAGTGACTTTCTAATAATATTTTGACGTTATTTTTGATTTCTTTAACGTATGACATACACAACTTTACTCTTATCATGAACAATAATGTTGTATCTACTTATCATGATGGAACTATTTTGGTCGGACCAATTTGTGTGAGCCGCCGCTGAATACAGTAATATATCTTGCATAAATAGTATGCACTGATCGAATATATTAAGAAATTACCTTTTCAGCCTTTAATTACAATCGTAATGATTATTGAACAATTTTATGTGTATTTTTTCAAAAAAAAATTTAGTTGAAATATTGAACATTAAATTTACAGACTCAAAATTAAAATCCACAGCCATGCAAGACCATGAAAAACACATACGCTCAAGTTTTCTTTTTTTTTTTTTTGTAAAAGTATATGTCTCTCACATCCTTACCTGCAGATCTGTAGCTCTCCGAAAAAATATATATTGATAGACCGGAGAGCTACAGAGCCACCCATTGAAAAAACTGTACAATTATTGCGCACAAAAAAATGCGCTCGGTTCTCGATTTATTTCTCCATGTTTTTAAAGTGTAATCTCAAAATATTACTAACCGTGTGTTCCATAGTAGGGGTCTACGAATCCTTTCGCAATGAATAGATCCGAAGAACCTTTCAAGCTACAGACATTAATAAAGGTTTGGAATCTCTGCGGTTTACGGTTTCAGAGGAGTAGCTATAACAAGCATTTCTTGCAAAAGGGGCAATAACTCCTTTAAGAGTCAAAGTTCATATACGCAGGGTCAACTGCGAAAATCATTTATGAAGTACATTCTTATGGTCTATAAATCTTTTCGATAAATCTTGAAACTCAAAAACACGTTTGGCGGAAAAATAATAATAACTAGGAGACTTATTGTTCAAAGAACAATAAGAGGTCTTTCCACCTTCTTAGAATTTTAAATTGTTTTATATCTGACAACTTAAAAATTAAATTCCATGAAAAAGAAACCAAAATCATCTTAAAGCATTTAAGATGTGAAAATTTAAAAAAAAAATGGAATGACCTTGACCTTTGACCTTGATAAAATGTTCAAGGTCAAAGGTCAAGGGCCACAATGCAATTGACCCCATGTTTCTACCATTAATAGTTTTCAAGTTATGAGTCTTAAAAGTATGTACAAAGAAGTTAAAGGGCAATAACTCATATAAGGGGTCATCAGATCCTTTCCCACTTATACAGCTTACTTAGGCCTAAAGACCCTTAAGACATTAGTGAAGGTCTGGTGTCTCTACGGACTACGGTTTCGGAGGAGTAGTGATAACAAGGTTTTTAGCACAAAGGGCAATAACTTTTAAAGGGGTTAATGTTAGGGAACAAAAATAAAATCCTTGAAACAGTTTTAATAGTACATATTATTGATGCACAGACATTCAGTATACGTTAAAAGACAAAAGAAATATAAAAAGAGCTTAATTTCTCATTTTTGGAATGACCTTGACCTTTGACCTTTACATGAATTTAAAGGTCAAAGGTCAATGAATCTTATGCAGTTAATCCCATGTCTCTACAACTTCTCGTTTTGAAAATTTTTAATTATTTGTAAAATTCAAAAAGTTTCAGGGGCATTAACTCATTGAAGGGGTTTACAAATCCTTCTGCAATGTTAGAGTGAAGAGTCCTCTTGCTTAGTCCAAGACATTGCTAAAGGTTTCAAACCTCTGCGTTTTATGGTTTCGGAGGAATAGCGATAACAAGCTTTACAATGAAAGGGGCAATAACTTCGAAAGGGATCAAAGATCAAACTTCCTGGGTCGTTTTTCAGAATAACTTTAAATATCCAATATCATGAACTATTCAGTTTTTTGATAAGTCTTGCGGTTTCAAAAGTTAAGGGAAGAAAAAGAATAATAAACATAAGCATTTCAAGAGGTCTTTCCACAGAAAGGGGGAAAGACCTAATAATAAACAGAACAATTTCAATAGGTCTTTCCACAGAAAGGTGGAAAGACCTAATAAACAGAACAATTTCAATAGGTCTTTCCACAGAAAGGTGGAAAGACCTAATAAACAGAACAAATTCGATAGGTCTTTCCACAGAAAGGTGGAAAGACCTAATAAGCTGAAACAATAACTTTTATATTTTGTCCATGCTGGAATACCTGCAAATACTATGTTTTTT
The DNA here is from genome assembly GCA_003671525.1 of Saccostrea glomerata. Lineage (NCBI taxonomy): Eukaryota > Metazoa > Mollusca > Bivalvia > Ostreida > Ostreidae > Saccostrea > Saccostrea glomerata. The sequence continues at coordinate 217,461 of PRKT01000592.1, read as the reverse complement.
AACCTCTTTCTTAACTATTTTTATTTTAATCCACTTCTTTAATATATAGGATTGCAAAAAAGCGCTATCAACAAGCAGAGTCAGAGTGATTTAATCTTTGCTTTACTTTTCTAAAAAAAAAAGTGCATTGCACATAATGATTATTATAAATAATAATTGTATTAATTATTAAATATAATTATAAAAGCTTGAACCTTTTATTGATATTCAAAATTGTGCTATTCATTCAAAACTTCTTAATTATTAAAATAAATTTAAATTTGTAAATTTCTAAATCATTTACTGAATGTGCATGTAGTGGTTTATATTACAATTTAGACTTTCTTTGGGGGTATACGTATAGAATGAACTTGGACACGTGATAAAATCCTATAACGTACAAAATAATCATATTTTATTACTTATACATTTATTTATATTTATTTTATTTTGTGTTAAAAAGAAAACAAAATGTGATTGTGAAACACTGTTTCCATACGGCAACTCATAGCCAAGGACTCAAAATTGTCAAAGAATTTCTTGTCAGATGGAATACACCTGTAAAATATGAAAGCCATAAAATTCACATTTAGTCATATAATATGTAGGCATCCATAGTTATTGTACATGTAGATTTAATTTTGTTCAAATTATACCCCCTTAGGTGTAGGTCGGAACCATTTGTGCATTTTTAAAAGCTTTTCAAAACTAAACTGATATTTGCTTTTTTACCTCAAAGCTACTGGGTCTCTTATTTTTAAATTATCTTATGGAGGGATTTTGAAAAGTGTAGAAATTGAGGGAGCACACTTGTATTGTCAGAGAGGAAAATTGAAGTAAGAAAGAAAAGTGCTCTAAGAACCTCAAGATTTTAATCTCTTAAGAAAAAAAATAGGCGCATATTTTTTGTATTGAACCCAAGAAGTTGAATAAGATCTATAACATCAATACATATGTCCAGTCCATATACATTTTCTGAAATGCATAAGAATTATGATCCATTGATGATCGTCAGATGATGAACGACAAGACCTCCAACTGAATGTTACTCACTGCTAAGGAATTGTGAGAGAAACTTCAGGTAACTTCATTATTGTTTTATTTTTGTTTAGTTAGAACAACGTTCATCTATATATATTATGGGGGAAATCTTCAGTATAAGTCGAGCTTACACAAATTACCGTTCGATCCTATCGTCTATCTTCTATCTGTTGATATATTTGGCCGTTATAACAAATATTAGTACTTTGATGAACACTGTATTATGTATTTTGGAATATGTGAGTCCTTCGTCTGAAAAATAACATGATTGCTGATTTATATTTACAAGTATGTTTGAAAATTGAATAAAATATCAACTGTCAGAAATGTCTCCGATCGAAAGTTTTAATTTTAATTTATCGATATATTCGTTGGCAACTGCACGACAGATACTGATGATTGAAAATCATTTTTTTCAATAACGTAATACGAAATTTTTAGTTGCTAATCATGCGTAATCTCCTGTATATGAATCCTCGATAATAAGTTGATATTTTTTTTTTGAATTTATAAACACACACAAATATTTAAAATAAGATTATTTTCAAAGTACTCACCTTGGTCAGGAAGATATGGTAATATTACATGAGCTTATAGTTGTAAAACGAATCCTAGAATTCGAGAATCATAAATGCTAGAATTCTTTTTATTTTTGCAGCCAATTCTGTGAAGATCCGAAGAAAGATAGCAACTGTCAGCAAGGTATTTACATTGAGCGCGTGCCAGAAAATACCTATTGAATAAAAAACAGCAGTAGGTAGAACCTAAGATTCTCTTTGAAATTTTTATGCGAGGGTTTATTGTCTTGGAATTTTCCACGCAATCAGAAGTTGGTGCACTGAGAGAACATCCATTAATATTCTGATATTCTCTTAAAAGTACTAATGTGTGCAAAAAATGTTATAATCTTAATTATCTTCAATAATTTAGAATAAACTTTAATTGATCGAAATTAAATCTAGCCTTAATCTTTTTATTTGAAGAAATGCATGAAAACAATTATAGATGCATAATCTTCGATAAAATGCAAGTTTAAGATAGAGAACTTTAAATATTACATAACTCTGGATTATACACTATTGAACTGTCTTCTTTTCTAGATAACAAGAGCTTGTGGGAGAATGGTAAAAAATTTCCAACCAGAAGTCTATCATATGAGAAACTGCCAATTACCTTAACATGAAACAACTGAATGTCTTAAGTTGTTGTATAGCTTTTTTGACTTATTTAGTGAGAGATTCTTCTACAATGTTTTTATAACGCCCTATTATAAGCAAACCGAATTTTGTAATCATATGAAACATAGTTTATTCACAAAGTTTTACATGAGAAGAACAAAAGCTGCTGTGACCTTTAATTCGAAATTTCAATATATCGACGACATATCAATTGACAATATTTACTTAAATTTATGATCACATGTCGACTCGATATATCCCAGTTAACCTGAAATAAAGGATACCACAGAGTCTACGACATCTGTTTCAAATTTATATATTTTATTAAAACAGACGTTAATGGTTACTAAAACGGATTTAAGACTTTTATGGCTTTGATATTTCACAGGTGTATTCCTTGTGACATGACCTTTCTTTAGGTACCAACAAATTTGATTTTGACGTTGGAGTTTGACAGAGTTAAAAAACATATTTCAACATTGGCTAACCGTATAATAGTTGGAGCAAGGGCTTTCATATTTCACCTGTGTATTCATTATGACAAGACCTTTTAGTAGTTATAAATATTTACCTTTACCTTAGAGTTTGACTTACTTTTTTTAACCTTGGCCAAAACTTTTGAACAGTAAAACTGGGGCTTTCATATTTAAGAGGGGTATTCCATGTAAAAAAAATGTCCATTGGTAAAACAATGTTGACCTATTGACCTATTGACCTTTGGAAATTGACATGACATAAGCTGTAAAAAAATACCTTCAATGTGAAACCTCTAATCATATTAAAATTAAGCACTTTTCATTTATCAGTACTAAGTCTGCAAGATTACAAGAACAACTACAAGCTTCCTATAGAGAAAAAGATAGAGATGTCAAGCGAAGTGCTAGAAGGGATAGACGAATGTATGTTGACAGTCTGGCACAAGAAGCTGAACAAGCTGCTTCACATGGAGAAATGAGCACTGTTTACAAAATAACAAAAAAGCTATGTGGTCGTACTACAACTCAACCTGCGCTTGTGAAAGATAAAGATGGTCACCCACTGACAACAGAACATGAACAAGCCAACCGTTGGGTACAATATTTCCAGGAAGTACTAAATTGCCCAGAACCCAATGAACCAGCGAGTCCAGACCCTGCAGTTGAAGACTTAGACATAAACTTAGAACCACCAACCCTCGAAGAAGTCCAAAACTGTATTAAAGCATTAAAGAATGGTAAATCCCCGGGCAATGACTGCATACATGCTGAAATCAGATATTGCAACATCATCCAAAACGCTATTAGATCTATTCGTACATATCTGGGAAAATGAAACAATACCACATGACTGGAGTAAAGGACTCATTGTAAAGCTTCCAAAAAAGGGAGATCTCCAAATTTGTGACAACTGGAGAGGCATAACACTGCTCTCAGTCCCCAGCAAGGTGTTCTGTAAAATACTGCTATACAGAATAGATAAAGTGATTGAAAAGAAACTAAGAGAGGAACAAGCTGGATTTAGAAGAGGAAGAGGGTGCATAGACCAAATTTTTGCCATCCGTAACATTATAGAACAGTGTATTGAATGGCAAATGCCACTGTATATCAATTTCATTGGTTTTAAGAAAGCTTTTGACAGTGTGCACAGGGAAACACTTTGGAAAATAGTAAGATCATATGGGATACCAGCAAAGATCTGCAACATCATGGAAACATTCTATTCAAACTTCGAGTGTAGTGTCATCCTGGAAAACGGAATATCGGACTCCTTCAGTGTAAAATCTGGAGTATGTCAAGGATGCATACTATCACCAATTCTCTTCCTTATGGTCATTGATTGGATCCAAAGAAACACCACACTTGACAAAAAAGAGGGGTATCCAATGGACAATGTTCAGTCATCTAGAAGACCTGGATTTTGCAGACTATCTGGCAGAAGTATCAGGAAACATCATCCATTTACAAGAAAAGACTGATAAATTAAACTCCTTTGCCAAACAAACTGGGCTTAATATCAATGCCAAGAAGACGAAGTTTATGACAATCAATGCACCTGTAGAACCATTTACATTAAATGGAGAGCCACTAGAGGAAGTTGAGGACTTTACCTACCTTGGCAGTATCCTAAGTAATGACAATGGCACTGGTAAAGATATAAAATCACGTCTTAGTAAATCACGGACAGCATTTGCCCAACTTCAGCCCATCTGGAAGTCAAACAAATACAGTCTGAGAACCAAACTCCAGCTTTATAACAGCAATGTCAAATCAGTTCTCCTGTATGGGTCTGAATGCTGGCGCGTTGTTGACAGTGACATGAAAAAAGTAGAGGCATTCCACAACAACTGTCTCCGAAAAATCAATCGTTTATTCTGGCCAAATAAGATCTCTAACATAGACCTGCACAAGAAAAGCAAAAGCAGAAGTATAACAACAGAAATAAAGCAAAGAAGATTGAGATGGCTAGGACACGTAATGAGAATGCCCCAGAACAGGATACCCAACACAGCCCTACACTGGACACCATCTGGAAAGAGGAAGCGAGGTAGACCAAGAACAACATGGAGAAGAACCGTAACATCAGAGTTAGAGGAAATGGGATACTCCTGGGGACAGGCACAGTATGTGGCAAAGGATAGAGGAAGATGGAGACAGCTTGTTGAAGCCTTATGTCCCATAGGGGACGAAGAGGATAAGTAAAGTAAGTAATTTTTCATTTAAAAATAAATGTATTTATAAATATCTTACTCTAAAACGGAAAACTGTATTGATATTTTATAAAGTTTTTGCAATACGTTTTCCCCTACAGACACCCAGCGTTCATTGGCATTTTACGTAAAAAATAAATAGGGTTGATATAGTGAATTCCGGTTATCGCTCTTCCTTTACGTTCTTTACTTGTGACATGCGTACAATTCATGAAAATAATTGTAAATATATTGTGCTTTTTAATAATATTACCCTTGTACACAACTCTTTAATAGTTCAAATATCTCAAGTTAAATGCATCATTGAAAAGGTGATACATATACAGTGTACATTACATAATTCAAAGATGCCTATATCAACGTTAACAAAGCATTTGGCTTGACATCAAGATCTCGGGTTTCACCGAGATATATTACAATAACAAACACGTGTCTTTTATTTACATGAAATTGATTTAAATTACAAGTCTCTGACTTTATGCAAAAGTTAAAAGGAAAAATACTTCGCATTTTATTAACACTATGTTTCCGTTGCTAAGGAGGAAATTATTCAAGATTACTGATATTTTTTTCATAAGAGTGTATAAAGAAACAAAAGGAAAATTCAGTTTTGCCAAACAAATGTTTGACATGTTTTTAAATCATAACTGTTTATGAAACCAATGCACTGATAAAAAATATGTATTTGTTGTCATGAAACTGTAGACCTTCAACAAAAGATTTCTAGTTTAAATACCATTATAAGGACATAAATAATATTAATTCCATTGGCAGGAGGAAGGTAAGACGTGGTTGTATAAACGAGTCTAGTTAATTTTCCTGATAACGATATTTAGTTGTTTCTATAAAACCTTTCATATAAAATTTTCATTAATCTTGCAAACAATATGATTTATAATCTATTAACAAATAATGAATTGTTGAATTCGAAGTCATCTAGTTCCTTGCCGTCTTTGAAAGTATTGGATTTGATCAATATAAACAATATGATAAATGTATATGATTATAATTACAAAGATTTAATAGCTTCTCATGATATGATTTCCTTTGTACAGCTTAAAACTTAATTCTTTTAAATAAATGCACAGTGTACATGTATATTGTATTCAATGCATTTAAGGACTACGAATAATTAAAAATAAATATCGATTTAAAAATCTTTTTGAAACACGTTGAGACACAGCAAAATTAAACTACATTCTGTGTTTTGCCTTGGCCCATTCAATATACAACACATGTAGCCCTTATTAGCTCTTAGAAGCCCAATATATAACAGCTTGCAAAATGAAATATTGTTTAATTTCTGGATAGCAACAACTGAAAAAGGTAAAATGATTCAGAACTTTGTCATTATTAATTTCAAGGGTCAATGCATGCGATTATAGGTGATCGGGAAAAAAACGTGGAAGTAGTTTTTATACCTTGTCAAATTTCGAATTCAATAATCAGTTTGTCTACATGGTGTAATCAATTTCTTTAATGATTTATGCCAATTTCTTTTTTATTTATTCCGGTTACGTTCTTTTATTGACTTGACCCTGTGTGTTCTTTACTCGTGGCATGCATATAATTCGTCAAAATAAACATCATTTAAATATATTGTGCTCTTTAATAATATAATACGTGTAACTATGCATAGAACTCTTAAATAGATGGAACATTTAAAAAGAAATATAAACTTATAATTCAAAGGAGTCTATATCAACAAAGCATTTGGCTCGACATACACATCTCGGGTTTCACTGAGATATATTACAGAAACATACACGTTTCTGTACATAACATTGATTTAAATTACGTCTCTATTTTATTATATAAGTAAAAAAAAAGTATCTTTTTTACAGCTGATGTTCACTGATACGAGGAAGAATTACTATCCATATTTTATTTCATTAGAGTATAAAAAGAAATTGAATGAAAATTTCTTTAATCCAAACGAATACTTAACATGTATTTTCATAATAATTGTTTACAAAACCAATGTATTGACAAAAATGTGTATTGGTTGTCAAGAATCTGTACACCTTCAACAAAAGATTTCCAGTTTAAATACCTTCATAAGGACATACTAGTTATCAAAATTAATTTTATTTGGCAGGAAAAAGGTAAGACATAGTTGTATACCTAAGCCTAGCTGATTTTTCTTATATTTTGACTCTTTATTTCTTTGATTTTCTCTGATATTAATTTGTATCTTCTAAACCTTTCATTTTCATAAATCGTGCATACAAGATGATTAATTTTTTTATTCAATTTATTGATAATAAAGAGTTGAAATCGAATTCAACTAATTCCATGTATTCCTTGAATATATTGGTTTTGATAAATATAAATAATATTATATTATATAATTATAGAAATTAAATAACTTCTCATACTATAATTTTCTTTGTACGCTTTAAAAATATTTTCAATTGAATGTACAGTTAATAGTGTATGCAATGTATTTCGAGATGACGAGTGGATAAAAAAAATATTGATTTAAATATCTTTTTGAAACACGTTGTGACACAGCAAAAATAAGCAATACATTATGCATTGCTTTGACCCATTCAATAGACAACCGATGCAATCCCCTTTAGACTAAGGTCTCGTCCTATTTAGCTCTTAAAAGCCAAAAATTAATTAAAACTATCAAGACAAGAATATACGTATATATTCAAGCTTTAAAGACAAAGTTGTTGAAAAGAACTTGAACAAATATTTAAAAATCATTCAAAAAGAATTTATTTTATTGCTGTTCTTCGACTTCAGTTGAAAACCACCAGTACCTTATATCAAATATATCATTTCTGCCGAGGAAAACAACAACTGAAGATGTTAGCATAATTCAGCACTTTATTATTATTTATATCAAAAGTAAATGCATGTGATTATTGGTGATCGAAGAGAGAAAAATATGAAAGTGAAAGATCAGAGGTGTTTATATCTTGTTAGATTTCAAAATTCAATAACCGGTTTACCTACAATGTTTTTTTTTATTTTTATTTATTTTTTTTTTTTATTATTATTTTTTTTTTATATAAATTTTCAATCTATTTCTTTAATGATTTTTGGCAGTTTCTATAGAATAAGAAACGTGTTTCCATCTGTAATATATGTAGTGAAACCCGAGATCTTGATATCCTGTCAAATGCTTTGTTGATAAAGATATCTTTGAAATATAAGTAAATAATACTTTTTACTTAAGATATTTAATCTATTGTATGAAGAGGTACATTATTATTAAAGAGGCTAATATCTTTACATGATGTTTTTTTTCACAAAGTATATGCATGTTACAAGTAAAGAACAAACAGAAATAAGTGAATAAAAGAAGGATAACAGGAATTTATGAAAACTAATATGGAAGTGAAGAAGTTAAAAGGAAAAAGAACTTAGCATTAATTTTGATAACTACACTTGTCCGTTGCTAAGGAAGAAGAAATTATTTAAGACTATCTATATTTTTTATTAAAGTCTATACAGAAACAAACGGAAAATTTTCTTTTTCCAAGCAGATGAGTTACATGTTATTACATCATAATTATTTATATATATCAAAGTATTTTCAAAACCTGTGAATTTATTGTCATGAAACTGTGCACCTTCAACAAAAAACTTCCAGTTAAAATTCCTTCATGAGGACATAAACAACATTAATCTTATTGGCAGGAAGGCGGTAAAACATAGTCATGTTCCTTAGTGTTGTTGGTTATCCTGATAAAATGACTGTTTATTGTACAAATATTAACAAACTTAATAGCAACAATTTTCCCGGAATAAACATTTACAAATTCTGTTGAGCAAAATAACTTAATTCAGATTGAGTCAGTATTGTCAAACTCTTTATATTAAGTTTTTATTTTATCTGTATCTACAAACATACAGAATTTTCATACAAACCTGAATACGAAATGAATTTTAATCTATCTACTAATAAAAAAAATGTTGAAATCGAAGTCATCTAATTACATATGTCTTCTTTGGAATTATCAGTTTTCACTTTTGATAATAAAAGTATACAAATATAAATAGATTAAACAACCGGTAATACTAAAACGTTCTTTGTATGGCTTTAAAAAATCATTATTTTGAATTAAATGTGTGCAATGTATTTGAGGATGACGAAACCATAAAAAACCCAAAATATTGATTTTTGTGTCATGGGTTGAAAGTTGATCCATTTAAAACAAAATATTTCATTACGGTGCACATATTGGATTTCCTTTGTATATACCTTATATTATTTCATGTAGCTAATTTATCTGAAAATATAATCAACGATTTCAACTTTTATTATTTACACTTACTGGACTCCAATGGTCTAGGTCACGACTTCAAGTAAAAACATTGTTTCACACAGATAAGGAACAAAAAATCCTCATATCAAATTAAATGCAATATTTAAAACTTTTTCATTTGGTATGTAAAGATGTAATTAAAAGAAAAATTATTAACCTAATATTTAAATGACAACTGTACGTACTTTTAAAAATCGTTAAAATATACATAAATATACTTTTATGACAAATGCACGTACTTTTACAATTCGTAAAAATAGACATAATTATATGTACATATTCATGTGAATAACATATAGGCCTTACTTATATATTTATTATTTTGTCTCCCTATACTGTAATAGACATTAAAAAACTGTTTTATGTCCTATATAAAAACACACTTTAAATGCATACTCGTACATCAGATTTTAGTAAAGTAGATCATTTATAAGGAAATCGTTAAATACCTTTTATGTAAAGTTAGTATAAGCAAAATGCGCGTTGCCATTACGTATTCATAACATACGATCCGTATACAGTGTAGTCCACGTGTTCATCAGTATTTATGTCACTCCGATTGATTGATTGATTGTATACTGTTTAACGTCCCTCTCCAGATACTCCGAAAGAAATATCATGATTATGGATTATAAAATCAATTAGATACGTAAAAAGCAGAGCTAAAATGACAGCGTCAGATAAAATATAATTTCCAATTTCTTAGATAAAAGCTTCTTATATGTTTAGTTAGGTCGCCCGCGAGGCGCAGTGGTAAGAGCGTCAGACTCTGCTCTAGAGTCGCGAAGTAAGGAGTCAATCCTTAAGCCGCGGGCTTGAATCCCACTGTGGAATGTAGAGACCGGTCCTTCTGTTGAGATAGTATAAACCGTGGTCCTGTGTATCATTAAGTGCTGGCACGAAAAAGATCCCTCCCTGCTCAATGGCCCTAAGTGCTGAGTTAAGGACAAAATTTGCAGCTCTCCACGGGCTAATGGTGAAATCTTCATAAGAGTGAAAAATTGTCGACAGGGGCGTTAAACAATAAACAAACATACAAAATAAGTTAAAGACAAGAGGTCCAGGAGTCATATCGCTCACCTGAGCAAAAGGCAAGGTAAAAGCAAAAATACGTTTAGTATTGATACGTTTTGAAATAAAAGTAAGTTCAGGGGTGGAGGAGGGTATTAGTACAAACTTAATTCTATACTTCCAACGGAAGCTTTTAAATTGATATGATACACAAAGGCTTTGCTGTTTATAAGATTGATTGATTGTATATTGTTTAACGTCCCTCTCGAGAATTTTTCACTCATATAGAGACGCCACCACTTGCCGGTGGAGAACTGCAAAGTTTGTCCTATACTCGGCACTTAGGGTTATTGAGCAGGAAGGAATTTTTTCGTGCCAACACCTACTGCGACATCGGACCTCGGTTTATACGGTCTCCACGCCCCACAGTGGTATTCGAACCAGCGACGTAAGGATTGACTCCTTACTTCGCTTTAACCACTGCGCAACGCGAACGACTGTTTAAAAGAAGAGAGGTTTAATTGATATAGCCTTTATATAAACTTCGTATTCCCAAAAGCTATAACTATGATCCACTTTGATGGCTCCTTTTTTCTCCTGTTTGGGTCATGATTTGAACAAATTTAAATCTACATTACCTATCTTGATGATTAACCATGACTTTGTTGTTCTTGTAAAGACTTAATTAAATGATTTTTCCAAATTTTTCCTATGTGAAACCTTGATAACTAATTGTGGCCCCACCCTACCCCTTGGGGTCATTTGAACTAACTTGAATCTACACTATTCAAGGATGCCTCCATATAAATATGAACAATCATGACTTTTTTTGAAAAACGATTTTAAAAGATTTTTTTCCATGTACATGTATTCCTATGTTAAACTTTGATAACCAGCTTAGGCCCCACCTTACCCCCGGGGATCATGATTTTAATAAACTTTAATCTACAATACAAGAAATTGCTTGCACATGAGTTTCATCTTTCCTGGCCCAGTGGTTCTCGAGAAGAATTTTGTTTATATTATATACCACTTATTTTTTACTAATTCATAATTATCTCCCCTTGGAAGAGTGTCTGTCCTTTCATTTGAAAAGATCTAATTCCGCTTTAAACAAAGATACTTTCTGGCAAGTTCGGTTGAAATTGGACAAGCGATTCTTGAGAAGAAAATAAAAATGTAAAAATTTTACGACGACGAAGATAAGTACGTCAACAACGGCAGACAACGGACAAATCTGATCAGAAAAGCTCACTTGAGCCTTTTGCTCAGGTGAGCTAAAAATGTAGACATTTGTCTTCCTAAATCACCTTGTATTTGTTACGATTATTGATAATTTAATATATTTTTTTTAATCATTTAGCTTGTACGTATGTCAATATATAAAAGATATATCAATCTTTTCTACAATTAAAGTGAGAAAGGGGGAGGAAGTGTAAGAATACATGTAGCTTATTAATCTCTGATTAATGAAACACAATACTTTTTTCAGATGCTAAAAGCCATCCTTTTTTCAGAACTTTGTCCATTTTGAGAACAAGCTGGTGATAAACTTTGGAGGATCAGATGGAAAATCTGATAATTCAGAGGGAGCGACAAAAGGAAAATCTGATAATACTGTGGAAGCTACGAAAGGAAAATCTGATGATACTGAGGAATCTGCTAAAGGAAAATCTGACAATACAGAGGAATCTGCTAAAGGAAAATCTGATGATACCGAGGAATCTGCTAAAGGAAAATCTGATGATACCGAGGAATCTGCTAAAGGAAAATCTGACGATACAGAGGACTCTGCTAAAGGAAAATCTGATGATTCCAAGGAATCTGCTAAAGGAAAATCTGATGATACCAAGGAATCTGCTAAAGAAAAATCTGATGATACCGAGGAGTCTGCTCAAGCAATATCAAATGAAACAGAAGTAGCTGCTAAAGGAACATCTATTAATACTGATGTAACAAAAAAGAAACAAACTGTTGGTAAAGGAACACCAAATCAACTTCACTTTTTTGTTGGAGCAAACTTTTGTGGAAAAAGTACAGTTTTAGAATTGATTAGACGATGCATGTCCGAAGATATCAATGATACCGTAACTAGTTCCTTCAATGAAGAAGAAATTGCGTATGTTTTCTGTAAATTCGATTTGCATTCGGGTGAGGTTATATCTGGCGTAATAAAGGAGGGGAAAGAATGTAATACTAGCCAATTTCACAAAATATTGATATATACTGACGATCGCACGGGTAGGAAAATTATTCGTTGTAAAAGTTTTAAATTCAACCATTCAAAGCTAATAAAAGAACTATTTGCAGAACCTGAAGACGAAAATGCAATAAAAGATCTCTTTACTCCGCGGAAAACAGATTTAAGCAGCGTGAGACATATTAAAGAGAAAATAAGATCTAGGAATGATATAATAGAAAAAAAGAAAAAAGATGTAGATTGGAAGGATTTAGAAAACACATATATCGCGACAATGCCTCTTAGAGGAATTGGAATTGTTCAGTGGACAAAAAGTAAAAAAATCGGAAATAGGGTAAAAAACTATACGATGGCATGCGAAAGAGCAGAGATAATATCCGAACTTTTAAGAGAAAAAGAAAGAGGAAAAATTGATATAAATAAAGAAAAAAAATATTTTAATTATTTGACATATCCGGAAAAATTTACATTTAGACAGAATAAAGCTCAAATATATGTTAAACATGGCTCGCATGGTCCATTTTTTCCATTGTTGAAAACTTCTGAGGGAATATTAGAAGCAAAACAAGTATCTCTGCTCCTAGCACACAAAGACATTAAAACACTTACATTGGAGGAGCCTTGTAGAGGAATGCACGCCCAAATGGTTGAACGCTTGAGAGGAATTCTTTATGAAGAGGGATTTATTAAAACAATCATCGTGTCCACTCATAATCCGTATTTCATTGATACTATAACAATCAATAACACACATGTTTTTTTTCGAACAGAATCAAAAGATTCGAACTATTCATGTAATGTCAAGAATGTAGGTCATCAGAAATATCTCTCTAAAGTATCCGATGTGGAGACACTGAGAAACCTTTTGTTTGCAACCAAACTTTTGTTAGTAGAAGGACCATCTGATAGAGATGTTGTGCAAGCTCTCTTCACACACATGCGCACAAAACGACACATTAAAATTGATAGTGAGGAGAAAACAGATATAACAACTTATCAAGTTCTTCCCATAGGCGGGTGCCAAAACGCCAAAGACGTTCTCAAATTTTGCAAGTACATTAATCTACCTGCGCTGTGCTTGCTAGATCGGGATGCATATGTTACCATTAAAGAAGTTCCTACTATTCTAGACAACGACAACACGAATGATAAAGAAGACGCTAAATTCGTTAATAAGTGGGTTGTACTCAATTTTCGAAATATGGATGCAGAAAGAATCAACGAGTATAACAAGAGACATAAGTTCACAAAGGAGTCGTGTTTTCTTGAGAAAGATGACGGGTTTGATAAACTTTCTGACCATTTAATACAACATAAGAAAATTTTCATTTGGAAATATGGTTCCATTGAAGATGTAATACTACGTTCAACAGACGTGCATGAAAAAATTGAAATGGCGCTTAATATCCAATTTCGTAAACTTGAACATACCGAAAGATGCACAGTAGTCAAAAATAAACTGAAAGAGAGACTCAACGAAGAAGAGAGAAATTCTTTGTCCGAAATTATATCTGAATTCCCAGAAATTGAAAGATTTAAAAAGTTCATGCAAAGTGAAGAAATTAAAAGATTCAAGAACCAAGAGCAAAGTGATCAGCAAGATAATCAACAAGATGAAACTGACTTTTGTTACGGTCGCCAAAAGTTTGGCAAAAAACTTTTTTTTAACGTGTTTTATATTATTATTAATTTTTTTCTTCGTCCTGTATACCTCTTCTCCATGAGTGATTTCAAAATCTCATCATCCGATTGAGTTGAACCCCTTTTTTAGATTCAAAAGGCATGTCATAAAGAATTGTGGAACCAAGGCCATTTTGTGTGCACATACACACATGCGCAGGTGCGTGTAATGAATGAATTTTTTTTTATATTTTTCCTATGACAATCTTTAAAACTCATAAAATAAAGACATACTAGAAGAAAAAAAAGGACATAATCAAAGTAGAACCAACTCACGTGCCCGCTCGTGCGCCTTTCTCTGCTGGGCCTACATGTAAGCAATAATTTTGAATTTACAATAAAGGTAAATATTATAAGGTTCTACAATATGATATACATGTAAATCAAAATGTTTTCAAATCGTGCATGCATATGTGCTGCAATTAGATCAGCTTAACTTTAAACTGATATAATATACTCAGATATATGTAGATACATTTAATACTGTAGATCACTAAATATTCGCTACACATTTTTTCGCGAGATTAAAATCAACTCTTTATTAGCAAGACAAATTTTTCTCCATTTGTGGTTTTTGCTGTATATAATTTTAAGAAATGCTATTACACGGGAGAAGAAAATTTTTGCGAGCAAATGTTCTCGCGAATAAGTAGTGATTTACAGTAGTTTCCTTGTTGATAGTTAAATAATATTTGTATACAAATGCATGCATGCGTGTGAGCTAAATTTTAATCGGCCTTTATATGTTGTATCTTTTTTACTGTTCAATATAATTCTTTAAAATTATGAAAACCATATGTATAGATTTGTGTAACTTCTAATAGATTTTGAAAAGTATATTGACTTGATGTTTCTAAAAAATGGAAAATAAAAGAGGTACTGACTTTACAATACTTATAGCTAACTAATCTGCAAGTGGTGGCGTCTTCATATTAGTAAAAAAAAATCTCGCGAGGGAAGTTAAATAATATACAATCAATCAATCAATCAATATATATGTGATGTGTGAAAGCCATAACCCAATTCGTCCAAATGTTATGACAAAGATAAAAGTTTTTAAAAAGTAAGTTAAATTCCTAGGTCAATAGGTCAAAGTTCTTGGTATCCAATGAAAATTCTTGTCACAAGGATACATTATGTGAAGCATGAAAGCCTTAACCCTTCAAAATTTATGGTCAATTTTGTTCTTCAAACGTAGGTCAAACTCCCAGATAAAAATTTCAAAGTTCGTGGTATACAATTAAAGATCTTCTCACAAAGAATACTTCTTTGAGGTTTGAAAGCCCTAGCCCTTACCGTTCATAAGTAATGGCCAAATTAATAGTTTGAAATTTTTGTGTAAAGGTGTGTCAAAATCCAAGGTCAAGAGGTCAAATTGGTGGTAATTAAAGAAATGTCGTAACAAAAAAATACACATATGAAACATGAAAGTCATAGCTACACTAATTCAAAAGTTATGAGCAAGGTTAACGTTTTTGTGGACCTTGACCTTGGAGTTCGACCTATATTTCAAAATTGGTAACCTTGACCAAAACTTTTGATGGGTTAGGGATAGGGCTTCCATATTTCACATATGTATTTTTGTAGAAAAACCTTTCATCAAATACCAATAACCTTGACGTTTTGACATTGACCTTGGAGATTTCCGTGCTTATCAATAAACTTTAACCTTGGTCATTACTTTATGAACGTTAGCGGCAAGTAATATCATACTTCACATATGTAATCTTTGTGACAAGACCTTTCAGTTGATATCAAGAATTATGACCCTTTAACCTTGGAGTAAGACCTACTTTTTAAAATCGGTAACCTTAACCATAACTTTGAAGGGTTAAGGCAGGCTATGGCTTCCATATTTCACATATGCATTCGTTGTGGCAAGACCTTTCATTTGATACTAATTGCCTTGAACTCGAAGATTTCCGTACTTATGAAAAACTTTAACCTTGGCTACTTTCATATTTCACAATTGTATTTTCAGTGAGAATAGCCTACTTTGGATACCAATATATTAAATTTGCATATAAGAAAAGTTAAACCTTAGCTATGTTTCCATACGGGGGCATCAGTGTATCATGAACACATCTTATTTACCTTAGATATAATTCTATATGATTTTGAAGAAATATATGGCATGTAAACGATTCAGATTTTGAGAATTATTTTAACCTATGGTATTTTGTGGGGTTTTCCGAAAGATGTCGGCAGATTCAGATTCAACAACATTTTGTTTATGCTTTTCAAAGAAAAATGTCAAAAATTCTCTTAACAATTTAATATATTTGATTTTCATGAATTTCAATCTACATGTAAATCTGACATGGTTTGGTACATATAAACTAAATAAAATATCGGTCAAGAGGTCAAACTTGGTGGTGCCCAAAAAAAGGACTTATCATTAGGAATATACCTGTTAATTAATTGAAAAGTCTGTATATTGCCTCAATCATTGCCAACTTTTTTGGTATTTAGATTGCTTTCTAACTCTGCAGAGAACCGTTCTGCATACTTCAATTTTTAAGTTCCAATGCTTGACATCTAGCATTTGGACGGGAATGACCTGGGATATCTGTTTACACTGTTTCCAGAATATTTCTCTCTGGTTCGATAGTTGTTACTGACACTGAGTACTCCAGACTGTGAGCCTTCCCTTCTTTTAAAAGAGGTGAAGGGGGTACCAATATGGCTTAAACTTGTAGAACCCCAATCATAAACTACATAACTTTCCCCCACTAAACAGCACCTGTCCTCTGTCTCAGTTGACAGATGAGAGAAACACAGGCCAGAAATGTCCCAAAAACCCTTAGTCCCCCCTGACCCACCATAAAACATTGATATAATGTTCCTCCATCTACCTATGCAGTAAAATTAACCCATTGATTCTAAGACGTGTTATATGAGAATCGATCTAATGTAGACCCCTCAGGAAATTCCATGGCTGTATTAGACAAAACTGATGATAGCCCCCTGGAAATTATGAAAGAACAAATGATTTCCCGTCTCTAGGAAATGTGTCCTATCGATTTTGCGGATATGTTATAGTGAGAAATAATAGCTCCATCCAGGTCCAAAGCAAATGATAAGATTTTTCTGTTTATCTTTTTCCTTTTCTTATCAATTTTGCCTCCGCAGTTGAGTGGAGCCCCATGCCAGTAGAGGCGGGGTAATATAGAGGACCATGCTTTTTTTTATTGGGTAATAATGCATTGTAGCGTACGAATGTGCACTTTTTTTCTTCTATGAGTTTTTCTAACTAGTCAATTGTCAAGTCATATGAACTAGGTGAATAACTTAAAGTTCAGATGGTGTTGTTGTCAATGCAATCCCCTTATGACATATCATTTGATGCAGGCTGGTAGTTTTATTTAGGTTCCTGCATGCCACCCGGCTGGGTGGCAGCCAGCTCTCCGGCCCACAAGGGATTAAGGATCACACTATCCAAAAAAATTTTAAGGACACCTGAAAAACTTTGCTTGAATTAGAAGAAAGTTTATTTTATTTTATTTAAATGTATTTATTTTTTTTCTGTTTCTGTTTTCATGTCAACAGCAGGTTATAGGGGTGAGAAAAATTTGTAAGACTCTATAACTTGGAAGTGACAATGTGGCTACCTGGGCGGAAAAATGTGAAGAGGAAGTTGAGGAAGTTGTTAAGTTGTACCACAATTCACTTCATATGGCTGCGCTTGAACAAGGTGTACCTAAGTTATTCCTCCTTTCCATTTGACTTACATGTAACTTCCCTCATCTAAGAGTGGTTATTTGTATATAACATAAAATAACCTATATTAAGAGAGCCAAAACCCTCTCAAAATTAAAAAAAAAAAAGATTAAAGTTTTTTTTACGGAAAAATGGGCTTACAGGGTAAAAACATAAAAAAATAATGCATTCACTGAAAGTAATTCAATTTTCTTCGTATGCAGTATAAAAGAAGTAATAAAATCAACCGAATTTCTTAATAATTTCGCAATAAAAAGTCCTGAATTTCAATTGAAATGTTACTATTAATGCAGGGGCGTAGTATCAGGGGGGGCCAGGCCCCCCCACTTTTTCTCCCGACATTACCTTTACTATAGAAAATGTTTACTGGAAGGAAGGTTGGCCCCCCCACATTTCAGCAAAGGGTAGTGTAATCAAAATTTACCCCCAAAACGATTGAATTGAAAGATAGTTGGTCTTACCCCCCTC
>PRKT01000592.1:183731-199195 GCA_003671525.1 Saccostrea glomerata | reverse complement strand
CCCCCCCCCCCCCCCCCCCCCAATTAACAATTTTTCTCTTTCATTCCCGCTTTTGAAGACATCGAGATAGGAATACCGGAGTACAAACCCTAAAAAATGCACTGTCCTGATAATAAAGTAATGCATTTTATTGCTTTCGATCGCAAACTAGAGTAGGAATTCAAAGTTACCATATAAGTTGACATTTACAAGGGAAAATCTTGCTATCATGATAATTTATGAAATATTACCGTTCAAGATCTTCATTTCTGTGAAGAAAATATTCTTATGCTATTTTAATTCATCTATTTTATTTTAAAGTTAGTTGTTATTATGTGACTTTATTGTATTACAAAATGTTTGTAGAAATAAATTAGATAAAATATCTGTCATAAGGTATATTTTTTGTATGAATGAGACAGACCCCAAATATGCAAGTGAATGAGAAAATTCTTTCACACGTCGAAAATTTGTTGTTTTTTTTTCTTCTACAATATGGAATATGATGGCACGATCTATACTGGTGACGTCGAAATAAAGGGCGTCACGGAGTCTGTAACATTTGTTTAATTTTTGGATGTTATTGAATATATAGATTATTTTGAGCTAACAATTACACTGTTTAAAGAACGGGACATCCAGCTTTTCTGTCATGAGCATCGAAAACTGTACAAGTGTAAATTAGCGAGACTCAAACTTTAGCTTTTGTCCTTAAAAATTGATAGGCCTCAATGATTTTTAGCGAGATGTAATTCTAGCGATTTGAAAATGAGTACTTAAGAAGCTATTACAATTAAAACGCAATTAATTTTTTAACGAAGTTAAAGTTAAGCGATCTCAACACCCTCGCTAATAATACCGAAATGGTATCTAATTTTGGAGTACAAGTTTTCTACATGTATAAGCACTTGCATCTTCAGCAACTTCTTAATAGAGGAAGGTTACTCACAAAGATGATGATTATATGGGACTTTAAAAAGTAGTCTCTCTTTGGATCAACACTTTACAATATAATAAATTCGTGATTTCGTGATACAGGCTATGGTTTGGAACACATATATGAAGTATCATTAATGTCAAATTTTGACCGATACATTTTCACTCTTACTGTTAGGTCATTTCTCTATGCTGTGTCTTGTTTTTGTATTTGCTAAACGTTTAGTCACCTGAGTACCGCACAGCGTCTGCTCTAAAGTCGCGAAGTAATCGAGTCGATCCTTACACGGGTTCGAATCCTACCGTGGTACTTGTACGTTGAGACCTGTCCTTCGGATGAGACCGTATAAACTGAGGTCCTGTGTCGCAGGAGGTGCTGGCACGAAAAAGGTCCCTCTCTGAACAATGACCATGAATGTCTAGTATAGGACAAAATTTGCAGCTTTCCACCGGCAAGTGGTGGCGTCTCCATATGAGTAAAAAATTCTCGAAAGGGACGTTAAACAAAATACAATCAATCAATCAATCGTAAACGTTTAGGATTATTTGCTTACGGGTTAAATCTATTTTCAAATTCATTATTTATAAATAAAAGACTACACGTATCTAAGCTGTCCTCACTTGCAAACCATTTTGAAAGATCAGTCTGTTCATTTGAATGTAATAAGCATTTTTCAAGATACATGTAAGTCTGTCTGGAATATTTTTTTCTTACCGCTATCTCACACATTATTGTAGTATAGGTAAGTGTACTTGTACAATGCAAAGTAATGTTAAATTGTAAGGTTCTTATCTTAAAGTTGAATTTTTAACGTACTAGATATTTTTCAAGTATAAATCATAGTAACTTAGTTCATTTCTTCAAGTAGAAAATATTATACTATAAATAAAGATAATTGAAAATTAATTAAAATTATTTATGTATTCAAGAAATTATATACACAAACTAATTAATAGACATTGATTACTGTTTTGTAAAATTAAATAACTGGCATAATAAATATCCATCAATAAATGCAATATCCGACTGTTACCGAATGATTTTTAGTGCTCTAACTTCTTGCTTGCGTAGAGAATTCCAAGACAATAAACTATCATAGAAATATCTAAACAAATCTTAAGATTAACCCACTGCTGGTTTTTATTCAATAGGTATTTTCTGGCACGCGCTCAACGTAAATACTTTACTGACAGTTGCTATCTTCCTCCGGCTCCTCAAAGAATCGTCTGAGAACATAAATTGAACTTTGGTTTATATGATGTTCTTATTCTAGGATTTTTTTCTCGAAATAATGTAACACATAACATCATCAGGAATATCTCCACTATTTTCAAAGCAAAGGTGAGTAATTTATCTATGAACATTTAATTCAAAGTAATATTTTTTTCAATATTAAACTAAAAACTTTTACTCATTATCATACTTTAGGAAAAGCTCTTCACGAGCAACTATAAATGAGTTAAACGTTAGGTAGGAAATAAGTAATTATGCTAAAATATCATAATGTTCTGTTATTTATTTTGATCCTGTCGTAAAACAAATGTTTAAGTGTTAACTTCTCATGTGTTTATTGTTTTGTTCAATTTTCTCACGTCTAGTTTTAACACCAACTGATTGTTGAGTAGCTAATTATAAGAAATGTTTCAATAGATTAGGCAAGAGATGGAAAGCTATAGATGATAGTTTTCAGTTATGTTGTATATAATAATGTATCCTCAAAAAAAAAAGGATATAAAAGAATAGCAGAACAAGATTTTTCAATTTTTGGGGACAGGCACGAAGCATTCAAGGGGCGGTTGCTGGTTGCCCAATTTTTTTCTTGCAGTGTAGTCAAGTAAGGGTAATGATGTACCTAATGTATATTTATAAATCTAAATTTGGTTCTAAAACTGTAAGAAGTTCATATCCGATCACTTCCCCTCCCCCTTCACCCCTCCTGAACACAAACCCTGACACACGAAACAGGGTTTTCAAGTTTGGGCAATTTTTGCTTGTTAAGTAAGTTGAATTCTCCACTCTGACTGCTCCCTAACAAACACAATACTACGTCACTGCTCGACATATAACACGGAAATAGCAACTTGAAACATAAAAAAGTTACCAGTATACTGCTGTATATAAAAAATTTACACGTCACGACGGAGGAACTTAATGCGAGAAGCATAACTCATCAAATTAAATAACTAACTGTAGTTGGAGATCAAGAATCCAATTGCAACTTCTTATGATTTTGCCTTTTGCATATACCTGATAAATGATCGAATAAAACTTATTATTATTACTTTATATAACTCTTGATATTTTTTTTGTCTTAACGGCTTCAAGAATTATTTCTGTTACTTGGTTAAAACTCCAGAACTCTACTCAGACTAATTATAAAAAGAACCCTGTAAAAAATGTCGATATTAATGATTCAATATTGTAGTTGGTCTTTTTAATGCATATCGATTAATTCTTCGTTTCATAACACGTGATCTCTCCTTATTCGAGGAGGAGGAAAAACGAAAAACCTCACGGTTTGTTGTTTTATTTATTTTAAGATGTGCATGCTTTTGCATTTTTGTGCTGTAAAATTCTAAGAATTGATGAATGTATCCTTTGTGAAATTATTATGTCAATATGTAAATGATACGAATACTTTAGAGCAAAATCTGTACTCAGAACATAGAATCTTTTTTTAACTTGGAGGAAGACGAAATCACAAATTAAAACGTCAAGAGAAATCCCGGTGGGGTGGGGACCAAGCACTCCTTCGATTTTTAATGAACTTTTCTATATAATTTTTCTTTTGACTCATCGAAGAACAATTTGAGAACACATCATTCCATGCACCTTATTGATTGCAGAATCCCGACTTGGTAAAAAAATCGATTAACCTACATAAATTGTATTCCAGTATCTGCGTCAAACTCATTACTGTTTCTTGGGCTTTGATTTCAAATAAATTAGGATGCTAAAACGTTATCAGTAAATGTTTACTTCTTTTATTTTTTAATTTGTGATATGCACATGTCGATTTCAGATTGCTGGACTTTAAGATAGCAGTACTCTCATCATCTGAATTTGTCATGCTTGAATCAAACTAATTTTAACAAAACAATTAAATATGTTTTTACAATATATTATATGAATACTGTATGATTATATGTATGTATTATTAATACTTGCAATCATATATTGGTGAAAATGTAATTATTAGTTCAAGATAATAAGTAATATGTGATTAATGGAAAAAAATTCAGATTGACTTGACTTATGTATTTATTCAAGTTATCACAACACGTGTATCAATCGAACACGTGTTTATCTGGTGTAAAGGAAGAGTGTCGGTCTGATTGGTTAAGGTATTTATAGAATACCTGTTCTACAGGTATTCTGTTAAAGCAAGCACGCCTTAGCGTGTGTAAGATTTAAATACCATTCGAAGGCTCTTTCTCAGTGCAGTCAGACATTGCCCCGCCCACCCACCCTCACAAGTATCATGTTTGTTTTATTAATTATATGTTTTTGTATTGTAGAATGGATGAGTTGTCAAAGGAGAAAGTTGGAAATGTATATTTTGTATATAATATTAAACTGCACTTACGAGAGCGCATCTGTACCTACCTATATACGTGTTGGAAACGAATAAGAACATAAGATGTTTTTTTTTCTGTTTCTGATATATAATATTTCCTAATATAAAAATAGTATTTCAAGTGTAAACCTTCTTCTATCAATTATTTACCCTTCAACTCATTGTAAAGAACCCATTTATTTCCCATATGATATAGATTTATTGCAAATGCAAATGTATACACATGAAATTGAAATTGAACTATACAACATATTGTACATTAGCTTGATAGAAAAGTGATGAATTATATAAGCAGACTGTTAATCTTAAATTGCAAAGCTCGTGTTCATATTTGAGATAAACATACCGTTATGTTCACTATTTTGAGATAATTTTTTCCTGTCAATTCCATAAATAAGAAATGAAATAAAAAATCGGAGAGTTAGAAACGAAGAGTGGACCTACAAACATGTATATACCACTTTCAGCTAATAATCGCATACAAAATACCAGCTCAGAATCACTTATACCAATTTCAAAACGCATATGTTATAAACTTTTCATTGTAGTTGCCTTTAGTACAGTATATACCACGAAAAGAAAATATTTTGCTGAAAACCAGAGTTAAAAATGTTAGAGAATAATTACCGTTTTTAATGTGAAAAACTTGTCTATTTGAGACCGGTTCTAGCATTTTAGAAGCAAAAGTGAAAATAGGGTAATTCATTCAAGGACCTGAAATACCAACAGTTGTTTATTAATTCTGTTTATTAATTCTGTTTCAGAGATTATGTGAATTTAGTTCTTCAGTAGTTCTAAATAAACGCTCAAAACATTCATCATACGGCTCACTTTTTTTTAAATAGAAAAATAAATCTTGCAATTATTTACCGGCTTTATATCTATTCCTATTCGAAATCTTACTTTAGAATATTTAAAATGTTCTGTTACCTAAAGCTCTACAAGACGATATTCATTTTATACTTAGTTTAAACATTTACAATTAAACAATTTGAATCAAAATTTGTAATGACTGTTGTCAGGGATCGTTCTTTTATGGTTAATTTTGATACCATACAGAAGCTTTTAGAGCACTGATTTTAAATAACTATCATTTTTTTTTAACTCATGAAATATTTGCTGAATGATTTTTAGGACATTAATTAAATGCAGATGCGTGGGTTTGTCATACGCAGGATTTGGATTTGAGATATACTAGTACATGTATTTTATTCTTTTGAAATAAATACTCGTATATTTTACAAGTACATGTATTTGAGCTGATTTGAGAATAATAAATCTAAAGGCACTTGTCACTCTTAATTGTCTTCACACTTTTGTTTTTCTTAGATGCAGTAAATAATTAACTAAACTCTTTGCGTTGCTTACATGTAGATTCAATCATTTGCTACGAAGTACATCTGTATTACTGAGTTCAACAATTCGTTAAGATTAATTGGTACCATAGCATCAGCTCGATTTCATTTGTATAGGCTCAAAGTCACTCGCAAAATAATGTTTTGTAGATGTGTATGTTTATTTCAGGTAAAACAAGTGTTTGTGAAACATTGACGTCCCCATTTGGAAGCTCATGGCTAAGGTTGAACTTTCTCAAATGAAAGTCAAACTCCAACATCACGTTCAAAAGATCCATGTTGTTGGTATCAAAGAAAGGTCTTTTCATAAGCAATAAACTTGTAAAAATATGAAAACCTTAGTTCTAACTGGTCAAACGTTATAATCAAGGTTTATCAAGTTTTTTGATAGTGGATACAACTCGAAGGTCAAGGTTAAAATGTCAAAATTAATTATACCCATTAAATGGATAGAGTGAATAAAATGTGAAGTGAGAAAGCCTTAGGACCGAATGTTCAAAAGTTAATGACAGATTTAAAAATTGGTAATTTGCGCTAAAAAGTAGGTCAACGTCCAAGGTCAAGGCCAAGAGGTCATATTTATTGGTTTCCCAAGGAAAGCCTTGCCAGAAGAAAGACACATTTGAAATACGAAATTCATAGCCCCACGCATTCAAAAGTTATGGACAGGTTAAAGTGTTTCAAATTGACAAACAGACAGGGGAATTGGAATGAGAAATGGTACAGTAAATTTAACATATTAATCTAAATAAAACAGTTTTATATTACATAAAGATATCTATCAACAATATGTGAACATTCAAAAGCAGAATTTAACAATCACACCGCAATTTACACTTGTTTTATCCTAATAACAAAATGCATGCAAAACAATGCATGTAACACATGTAGCCCTTTCATAGACTAAGATATCGTCCTAATTATTAAGTTCTTCAAAGCCCAACTGAATTAAAATTATCAAGTAAGGAAATATGTAAATATTCTATCTCTAAGGACAGACGAGACGTTCCTTAATAATAGATAAATTTTTCAAAGAGTTTGTCATTGAAGTATTGCTACCTAAACATGTTTACTCACAAAAAATTGAGGTACCTTACCAGGCATTTCTGCAAGATACCAGGGCTAGTTTTAATCCTTTGGGGAAGAAAAATAATTTTTCCAATTTCAAATGTTTAAGTATTTGGGTTTTTTAAAAACGTTTAGAAACTGATTTAGAAATCAGAATGTTATTAAAATTTTGAATATTTTTCATACATTACGAAGATATACAAAACAGATTTTGAGGAACGTCTCGTCTGTCCTTAAGAAACAATGTTTAAAGATCTTGAACAGCTATAAAAAAAAACATTGAAAATGATCTGTAAGAAATAATTCATTTTATTGCATGCTCTTCTTTGTCCTTACAATTTCGATCTCAATTAATAGTACTTTGTATCAAATAAAGGAAAGTATATTCTTTTATCTGCGGTAGATAAAATCAACCAAAGGTGTTTGCATGACTCGGCACTTTGTCAGTATCAAACCTCAATATACGAAGTTTCTTGGATATATAGTTTTTTGTCCTATCCATCCGTCTGTCTGTCTGTCTCTCTGTATATTTTTCTGTCTGTGTAGTTTTATACATGTCTGTTTGTCTGGTTGTCTGCAAAAACTTTAGCCTTGTCCATAACTTGTGAGTGGCTGGGGCTATGGTTTTCATATTTCACAGGTTTATTTCTTGTGACATGACTTTTCTATGGGCACCACCAAATTAGACTTTTTTTACTTAGACCTTGGAGTTTGACCCAAAAACACACATTTTACCTTACGTTAGAATAGTTGGAGCAAAGACTTTCATATTTCATATGTGTATTCATTGTGACAAGACCTTTAAGTAAGTAAAATATTTTTGACCTTAGAGTTTGTCTCACCTTTTAAACATTTGTCAAAACTTTTGAACAGGCAGATCTAGGTATTTTATATTTTACAGAGGTATTTTTTGTAAGAAAACTTTCCTGTGTATTAACAATATTGACATATGGACCTTGGACTTTTGAAATTGACATGATATACATTTAAGATACCATACGGGTGCATCATTGTTTCACAAACTCATCTTGTAAATATCTAAAGACAAAATGATGACAACTATGCATGCGATAATTGATGATCGAAGAGAAACCAATTATGAAAATAGTCTTTATCCAAAATCAATCACTTGTATACCTACATGGTGCAATTGTTTAAAGGTGAATAGAATAAGTTTTTATTCAAAATAAAAGCAAACTAGAATTTACATATTTTTCACCAGTGAAATACAGGTAAAAATATCTTTCAATATGAGACCTCCAATCATATTAAAATTAAGCATTTTTCCTTTAAGAATAAATATAGCTGTAAATAGTTGTAAATACTCTTAAACGGAAAACGATAATGATATTTTAAAAAGTTTTTGATATACAACTTTTCCCAGACATCCAGTGTTCATTGGTATTTTACATAGAAAAAATAAATAGGGTTGAAAGAGTTAATTCCGGTTATCCCTCTTTATTTCACTTGTACCTGTGCGTTCTTTACTTGTGACATGCATATTATTCGTGAAAATGAACATTATGTAAATATATTGTGCTGTTTAATTACCCTTATACACAACCCTTTAATAGTTTAAATATTTAAAGATGTCTACATCAACAAAACATATGTCTGGACATCGAGGTCCCAGGTTTCACTGAGATGCTTTACAGAAACAAACACGTGTTTTATATTTATGAAAATGATTTAAATTACAAGTCTCTATCTTCATGCTTAAGTTAAGAGGATAAAGATACTTTGCATTTCATTAACACTTGGTTTCCGTTCCTAACTAGGAAATATTATTCAAGACTACTTATCTTTTTTTTCCTTAGATTGTATAAAGAAACAAAAGGAAAATTTCTTTTTGCCAAACAAAATTAATGTGAGACATGTTTTTACATCATAACTGTTTATGAAACCAATGTACTGATAATGTGTAATGTGATAATGTGTATTGGTTGTCATGAAAATGTAGACCTTCAACAAAAGACTTCCAGTTTAAATACCTTCATAAGGACATAAATAATATTAATTTTATTGGCAGGAAGAAGGTAAGACATAGTATAGTTGTATAAACGCCTAGTCAATTTTCCTGATAACTTGAGTCTTTATTTCTTTGATATTAAGTTGTCTATATCTATTAATTATCTATAAAATATTTGACAAAAATTTTCATAGGTTTTGCAAACAAAATTATTTCTAATCTATTTACAAATAATGAATTGTTGAATTCGAAGTTATCTAGTTCCCTGTCGTCTTTGAAATTATTGGTTTTAATAAATATAAACAATATAGTATATTTATATGATTATAAAAATTAAATAAC
This sequence comes from Saccostrea glomerata, assembly GCA_003671525.1. Taxonomy (NCBI): domain Eukaryota; kingdom Metazoa; phylum Mollusca; class Bivalvia; order Ostreida; family Ostreidae; genus Saccostrea; species Saccostrea glomerata. Next base: position 189,968 of record PRKT01000592.1, on the reverse strand, counting down.
TTCTCATACTGTGATTTCCTTGCACAGCTTAAAAAAAATCATTATCTTAAATTATATGCACAGTATATATTGTATACAATGCATTTGAGGATGACGAATGAAAAAAATATCGATTTAAATGGCCTTTTGGAACACGTTGAGACACAACAAAAATAAGCTGCACTTTGCAGTGGTCCATTCAATATACAACACATGCAGCGCGTAAAACGCTGATGTTACGAATGATTATGGCATTAAGGACAGGTAATACCAACAAACTTTTGTCAAAAAATTTGAAAATAACAACTTGAGTCATGTTTTAATGAGTAAAATGAATAAGTTTAACTTCGTTGTTTTTTGAATTTTTATTCAAATTCCCACAACGATGGGATTTGAAGAGAAAAAATATTTGTATAGATTAATAAGGATGGTTTTAGTGAGGTAGAATTTTGAACATCATAGGTTTACAATTTCCTTATATTCTAGAAATTTATTTTTTACATCATTTTCAATGAAATAAGACCAGAAGATATATATACCAATCCAGGCATCCATTTTTTTGTTTGTATCATCTGTCCTTGATCAAAATCAGTGGATAAGTGCCCAAGTTATTGCTAGCCCTTTTAAGTTCTCGTCCTAATCAGCTCTTATAAGCTCAATATTTAACAACTTGCAAAAAAAAAATGATGTTCTGTCGTGGATAACAACAACTGAAAAAAGGTTAAATGATTCAGAACTTTATCATATTATTAATACTTAGTAATATTATATACTTTTCATAATTCAAAGAAGTCTATATCAACAAAGCATTCGGCTCGACACACAAGTAAGATCTCGGGTTTCAGTGAGGTATTATTCACTGAGATTTATTACAGAAAAATACACGTTTCTGTATATAAAATTGATTTAAATAATGTCTCAATCTTATTATATAAGTTAAAAAGAAAAAGAAAGTAGCTTTTTTACAGCTGATGTTCAGTGATACGAGGAAGAAATATCTAAGACTATCCATATTATATTTCATTAGAGTATATATATAGAAATTAAATGAAAATTTCCTTTATCCAAACGAATACTTGACATGTATTTTCATCATAATTGTTTACCAATGTATTGACAAAAATGTGTATTGGTTGTCAATAATCTGTAGACCTTCAACTAAAGATTTCCAGTTTAAATGTCTTCATGAGGACATACTAGTAATTTAAATTAATTGTAGTGGCAGGAAGAAGGTAAGACATATAAGCCACCGTAGCTGATTTTCCTGATATTTTTTTTAACTCTTTAGTTCTTTGATTTTCTCTGAATTTTAATCTGCAAAACCATTTTTTTTTTATAAAATTTTCATAAATCTTGCGTACAAAAGGATTTTTATTCTATTTATTAATAATCAAGAGTTGAAATCGAAGTCAACTAATGTATCCTTTGAGAATATTGTTTTTGATAAATATAAACAATATAATACAGAGATTAAATAACTTCTCATACTATAATTTTCATTGAACAGCTTTTAAAATATTTTAAATTCAATCTACGGTTAATGGTGTATGCAGGGTATTTAAAGATGACGAATGGATAAAAAAAATATTTATTTATATATTTTTTTTGAAACACGTTGTGACACAGCAAAAATAAACTATACTTTGTGCTTTGTCTTGACCCATTCAATGTACAACACATGCAACCTTTTTAGACTAAGATCTCGTCCTAATAAGCTTTTAAAAGCCAAAAATCAATTAAAGATATCAAGATGAGAATATATGTATATATTCAAACTTTAAAGACAATTTTTTAAAAAGGAACTTGAACAAATATTTAAAAATCACTCAAATTTTAAAGACCTGTTAAAATAATTTATTTTATTGCTGTTCTTCGACTTCAGTTGAAAACCACCAGTACCTTATATCAAATATATTGTTTTTGCCGAGGAAAACAACAACTGAAGATGTTGGCACAATTCATCACTTTACCATTATTTATATCAGAAGTAAATACATGCGATTATTGGTGATCGAAGAGAGAAAAAATGAAAGTAAAAGATCTAGAGGTGTTTATACCTTGTTAGATTTCCAAAACTCAATAACCGGTATACCTACAATGTGTAATTCTTATACATTCTCAATCGATTTCTTTAATGATTTACGATGCAAAACCAACGATCACCGATGCAAAACCAACAGTCATTCACTGAATTGACGCTAGATGGCGTGCAAAAAACAGACATTGCATTAACGTCTTTTTTTTTTTTACCTTTTTCCGCCGCCCTTAAACACGTTTATTGTTTTATATAATATGGAATTGAACAATTCAAAAACTAAAAAGAACTTCTGATTTAATAAGTACTGCTGGCCGTTGCTAAAGAGGAAGAAATCATTTAACCCCTTAACGGCCAAGTGCGCCTTTTGACGCATTTTCAGCATCACAGTGATTTAACTGTTGGCGTTTTGTAAATAGTTGGGATACAACAAAACAATTGATATTTTCTGAAACTAGAGAAGAAACACAACAATTTTTCAAGCATCAGTTTTTCTCTGCAATGTTACGAAATTATTGTAAACTTGAATTGAACATTGAATATAACTGCGGGAAGTTAGTAAAATTACGCATAAATGAGTGATTTTGTGCTATCTTCTGTAGGTTGTATCTCCGTTACAGCACACGATGAAAAAAAATGAATGCCATATCCTAAAAGCGGGGAATTTTACCGACATTTTCTCTATTGGATATTTAAAGGTACGAGCATCCGTTACAGAAATATTTGCTGTTGAATATTGGAACTTTTTCATGTAAAACAAAAACAAATGCACTATGACGTCATCTAACGTTTTACGTGTATACAATGAAAGCTCGGTGTAAAATAAATCGATTCTTTTAATATATGGTACATATTTATTTTTGAAAGGATTTTTTTTTAATAAAGAAGAGATAATATACGAAACGTTTTGAGCCATAAACATGTAATAAAGGGAATTTTCATTTGCTTTAGAATATAAGTGATAGTTCTTGACCCAACGCCCCGATTTCGCGCACCCACTGTTTCAGAAATCCCTGTCGAATTTTGTGTCATTCCTACATGTAGTAGGAATAATTAATCAAGTAATCAGGTATTGTCGTTACCATTTTTTTTTTACTTTTCGGATTTGGCATTAAAAGTTAAAAAAAAAATATACAAGGTTATAATTTTTTTTTTCGAGTCCTTAGGCTGGTATTTTAAATGTACTTTGAAAGGAAAAGCTGTCACAACGACGAAACATATTAGGAGTTAAAATTTCGATAAAAGATATATTTTTGCTAACGCACAAACTGCATTTAACTGACGCGATTATTTTTCTTACCCTTATCTTTATCTAATATGGAATGAATGCATAGGAACGTGAAAATAAAATAATGAATATACACTGCGATATGTACGAAAGCCCAGAAGGCTCATTCGAGATTCGAGTTTCAAAGTACGAGATTCGAAATTCGAGATTCGAAATTCGAGTTTCGAGATTCAAGATCCAAACTAACCAATCAGAAGCGAGTTTCAAAGTACGACATTCGAAATTCGAGATTCGAAATTCGAGATTCGAAATTCAAGATCCAAACTAGCCAATCAAAAGCGGGTTCAACATTTGATTACTCCCCTTTATTATGTTTTTACTATGAAGAAATCGTTTAAAATAATTATAACCAACGGGTCATTTAATTATATTACAATGCAAGAAAGAGTGTTATATATATTAGAAGGAAATTTTAATAATTATTGGATTTTTGATCAGAAAAATATACTTCAATCTATATTATAGCTTCTTAAATATTAAAAAAATTACTTATATCATGAGTATATATATTTATTTGTATTGTCTTCTAAACTTAATTTTTATGTATTTTCCCGCATAGGAAAACCAAATGTACTTGTGGACAGGGCATCCCCCCCCTCGATATTCAACCCCAGGGCTTATTGGACTTTTTTCACAACATATATCTAATACACTTATTCATCGTGTGTTCAATGCCAAAAAAAATAGTAAAAACCCAGAATAATCGCTCAACACAAAAAATACCCCACTATACATTATAAGTTTGTTTACGTTGTACGCCCGCTGCTATTTCTAGGTTTAAAACCATGCATTTATTTTAACTTAAAATGTTGATTAAAATTAACTGTCTCTACATATATTTCTGTCTTAGTCCATGCTATCGGATTGACTCTGCATCTCGTAATAATCCCATATTTTCTCCTTAAATGACACCTCTCTTGTATAGTGGGGAGGGGTAATGTATAATGGTTTTTTTTTTGGTTAAACGATTATTCTGGGGGTTTTACGCCCGTGATGTTTTCGTATTGTACACATTAATAAGTGTAATAAATATAATTTGTTAAAAAAATTGTCCAGTAAGCCCTGGTATTGAATATCGAGGGGGGAGGGGTCCTGTCCACAAGTACCTGTGGTTTTCCTATGCGCGGAAATACAAAAAAAAAATAAGTGTAGAAGATAATACAAAAATATATATACTCCTGATATATGTAATCTATTTAATATTTAAGAAGCTATAATATAAATTGAAGTATATCTTGCTGCAAAAATCCAATAATTATTTAAATTTCCTTCTAATATATATAAAACACTCTTTTTTGCATTGTAATTTAATCAAATGACCCATTGGTTATAATTATTTTAAACGATTTCTTGATAGTAAAAACATAATAAAGGGGAGTAATCAAATGTTGAATCCGCTTTTGATTGGTTAGTTTGGATCTTGAATCTCGAAACTCGTATTTCGAATCTCGAATTTCGAATCTCGTATTTTGAATCTCGAATGAGCCTTCTGGGCTTTCGTAGATATGTAATTTTTGAAAATCGGGAAACTTATTTTCGTTTGAATTATTTCCCTTTCTGTTACCATGGTTGTTATATACACAGGGAGAGACATAGCACGGAAGAGTCATTCATGGACAATTAATTTTTTTTTCATGTCACTTACAGATTTGCCGTTATAATATCTTAACCATAAATGTTAAGATCGAATTCAGCTCTAAGATATAACATACACGTATGTTTTTGTTTGTTTGTTTGTTTGTTTGTTGTTGTTTGTTTGTTTGTTTTTGTTTTTTTTTATAGATATTTACTGATATATATGTAGTTAAAGTTTAGATATGAACATGATGAAGGTCTAATGTTGAAAACGTATTCCACTGCAAATCTTAATGTCGCTTCATTTATTTACAAATTCAAGACGGGATTATCAGATGTAAAAGCGTTCCTAACAGATTGCGATGAATGTTAAGGTTTTTTTTTATCTTGAATAAAAAAATAAAATCAAAACCTCTTCTCGAAAAAGAAATGGATGGATCTCCTTTCATAAGTAATCATAGCATATCGCTAAAAATCAATTTACTTCAGTACTGAGATTGCTCTAAATTTCACGGACAGATTATATTTGCAGGTTTCAAAAAAGAACTGAAATTTACCAAAAAACCTTATATCATTAATACTAGTTGCGAGTCAGCTATTTATTTTTAAGACAATGCCTTTTTAGATATAACAGATTGAATTGGAGAAAAACATTTACTTCCGAAATGGTAAATCAGGAAGGATTTTGCATGACAGATACAATTTTTTCTTTATTCTCCTGGGAGCGAAATTCTTCATACTTTTGTTTTATATCCTAAAACAAGCTTTGATTTTCACTATTGCAGAGAATTTTAACTTTTATTATAAAAGTTGGAGAATTAACTCCCGTAACCTTAAATTTGTTACGATATTTTTACAAAAATTTTAACTTAATTTTGGATATGTGAGACTTCATAAATCATACATTTGTGTCTATACTACGGAACAATGGAATATTAAAATTGTTTTGAAAAAGTAATCGATGTTTCATGTTCAATGATATGTCTTTAAGAAATTATAATTATGTTTTTGCTTTTTGAAAGTTATTTCTTTCATGATTTATATAATGATTTCGTCTATTCGTAGAATGACTGGGAATTACATGTAAGGTCGGGTAACGAAGTGGGACATACAATGGAAGTATATGCATTGACGTCGGAAGCAAATTGAATGTGGAAGGGGGCAAAGTAAAGGAGAAAAAAAATTTCAAGTTACCAAAAAAATTGAAAAGCGAAAAAAAATTGTCCTTCGTCCTTCACGGAAATCCTAATATCGAACTTCTCTGAGTACAATTTCTTTCTAAACCTACTCTCGTATGTCCATTGTCTATATCATGGCAATCTTTGCAAAAAAGAGGCCTAGCTCCCCCCCCCCCCCCCCC
>PRKT01000592.1:127183-145222 GCA_003671525.1 Saccostrea glomerata | reverse complement strand
CCCCCCCCCCCCCGGTTCCGACGCCTATGTCAAGTGAAAAAAAAATGGGGACCTTTAACATGTTTAATGAGAAATTACTATTTGGAGACAAGAATAAGAATTAAGGTAATTTGAGATAGAATGTATAACATGCAGGATATGCTTAGTCAAATACGGAGCGAATGTCGACAAATTAATATTAGTATTCTTGAAGTTTAAAATGTTGACTAAACTCATTTATCAGTTATTGCCAAGGTTTTGAAATAAGCATCATTCATTCATCAGTCAAAGTCTTGTTACATTATGGCTTGATGCCAAATTGTGGGCGTGACTTAAAAACTGTGGTTCTTCTGGCAAATACACCACAGCAACATCAAAGTAAAATGTGAATTTACCGCCAGTCCTATGGTACAACTTGCCCTTCATTGATAAACATATTTTGTTTCTGCAATGATTTTTTTCACTTAAAGCACGGAATTAATTATGTGCATTTTTTTTTAAATATGTGCATTTTTAAGAAGAATTTTTCTCAATTAATATTATTCCAAGTATATTTTTATCAAGTGATATTTTCTATCTGTTAATCAATAAAACAAATTTTTAACTGTAAATGTTTTAACTTTATACATCACATAGTTTTGGGGCTATTGTGAAAACAATTTTTTGGATATGTTGAACTTTGACGAAACCTTAACGTCTCTTTATGAGTGGAAATTTCTCGAACGGAATGTAAAGAACATTCAATTTATCAAATGATTACAACCTGAGCCCTTACCTACCCCTTTGGGTTTTTTTTTTCAATACCAATGCTTACTTGGCATTTTCTTAAGCTTGAATATTTAATTTAAAAAAAAGCGTGCATATTGTTTAAAATTGCTATACCTAAATTCCTTTGGGGCAAGTTTTGCTGAAATAGTAAATAAATATGGTTGTAGATTAGGAATGTCAAATCGATCAATATTTGATTGTCGGTTACTCGGCTTATGTATTATCTAATTTCATGAGCGCCGTTCAGCTCTATTAAAGCTTTTTTTTAACAAGTTCATAAATGAATATAATCATCGAGTACAACAGAAATGATGTTTTAATACTAAATTTAATTATCACCTAAACACAAGAGATACAATTATTACATAAAAAAATTAGATATTGTTTACAGGTCTTGTCTATTAGATCAACGCATAAGGCAAACAATCTGTTGCGCAGTTTTGATAAGACTAGCGAAAGAAAGGGAACAAATTAGATGTAGTTGGGATCGCTTGTCTGATATTAATTCATAAGTTGTTTTTTTTTCCCTGTTTACACTAAACTTATGTATGCGAACTGACTTTCTTTTTTTGGTTTAATTCTTTAGTTAACTCAAAATATTCCTTCACTTTTGAAGTGGGAGGCGGTATTTCTAAGCACGTCCGATTTCGCTACCGTATACTTACAAAATAATTGAAAATTAATATGGAGATACAATGAAGCGCATTGAAGTGGTAAAATTTTCCATTTGGACGAAACGTTCTGAGTCATGTTTTGAACGTCAATAATACAATGAAGCGCATTGAAGTGGTAAAATTGTCCGTTTGGATGAAAAGTTCTGAGTCATGCTTTGAACGTCAATTATAATATAATGACACGCCCATATTTTTAGAAACGAGAAAGAAATATTCGTCGTAATGTTTTAGGACACGCCACTCTTCGCGACAAACAACATGAGTTACACTGAAATGGACCTTTAAAAAATTAGAAGAAAGAATTAGAGACTCCCCGCTTCTCTAAAACTCAAATTGCAACGAATATGAACATATTTTTGAAGTTATCATGTCTATTGAAGTTACCACAACACATGTTTCGGTCGAACACGCGTTTACTTAGTGTTTATTTAGACTGTCAATTTGATTGGCGACTATATTTATGGAAAACCTGTTCTACAGGTATTCGGATAAACAGATTTACCGTTTTATCAATTTCTAAAGAAATGGGCGTGTCATAAGATGACAATAAACGTTCTAAAGATAGCTCAAAACGTTCCATTCGAACGGAAAATTTAACCACTTCAATGCGCTTCATTGTAACATTATGACACGCCCATTTCTTTAGAAACGAGAAAGGAATATTCGTCGTAATGTTTTGGGACACTACACTTTCCGCGACAAGCAACATGAGTTACACTGAAATGAAGATTTTTAAATAAGAAAAAGCAATATGTAGAGTTCCCGCATATGTAAAACACGCATTGCAACGAATTTGTACATAATTATAATTTTATTATGTTTATTGGAGTTAGCATAGCACATGTATCAGTCGAACACGTGCTTACTCGGTGTTTATGTAGACCGTCAATTTCATTGGCTATTATATTTATGACATACCTGTTCTACAGGTATTCGATTAAATCGTCTGACCGATTTTTCCTTTCTAAAGAAATGGGCGTGTCTAAAGATAGCTGAAAACGTTCTATCCAAACAGAAAATTTTACCACTTCAATGCGCTTCATTGTAATAGACCATCGATGTTCACTGAAAACTATCATTGAATTAAACCATCCAAACATGAAGGACCACTACGGACGAGAACTGCTGTGTTCCAGGTAATTGGTTGATACACGGCCAAGGGCGATAACGAACGTACGTTTTACAAATGTTGATGAAGACACGCTAATTACCATATGCATATTAAGCTATTTTTTTTTTTATTAGTTTCTGATAAAAATATGCGCTTTGAAATAAGAAAAAAAATAAGCATCCGAGTAATCGAGTACCATTTTTAGTCATTCTATCGAGTACCCGGTTGACATTCCTATTCTAGATAAAATGTCAAGAATGTTAACACTGATTCCTTAATAAAATTTGAAATTCTTTTGAATTGTCAATTACAAAATTACTATTTAAAATTTTGAATCCACATACAACTACGCCAAGCGTAATAGATAGAGCATGTATTTTAAAGTTGCATTGTAAGGAGCTGAACTTTACTTTGCGCTTCTAAATCCCAACACAGGTCGTGAATATCGGTCCGTCGGTAAGACTGTTAAAACCGATGTCCCGAATGGTAGGAGATGCTGGCACAAAAATATTTTTACTGTTCAAAGACTATAAGCGTCCAGTACAGATCTAAAATAGCAGACCTCCGCCAGCTAGGGGTTGCATCTCAATGTGATTGAAAAATTCTCGAAGGAATGTTAAACAAACCAATAATAACCAAAGAAAGAAATCTGTCGTGAAAATAGTGTAACATTTACAAATGTACTTGCTTTTTAAAGACTGAGATATTTCTGAACTGATAAGAAGTCTGAATTGAAAATTCACGAATAAAGTTTTAAAAAATCAAACTGGCAATTGGAATGTTCAAAGACGTTATATTTTTTTATTAAATAAATTAAATTAAGGTATTATAAGTAAACATATGTAAATCGTTATCAGACGTACTGGATCATGTTATTTGAAATGCCAATCTTTTTATATTCCATTCATATTTTATATTTATGTAGAGATTTCTGATGAGGAACTTTGGAACAATATTCTGAAGCGCGTCTTAACGAGGGAGTTGCTACCGGGATCAAAAGGAGTTCCTCTTCAGAAGCTTGAAACGTCTTTTCGAAGTAACTATGACTCTTTGTATGGGGTACCAAAATCGTTTAAGGATGTAGCTGGTGTGCGGCTACTTCGATTTCTTCACAAGTACAAGGAAACGTATACGGTTGTTCAGATTCACTCTAAATGGATTGTCACCTTAAATACACTCCCATATTGTGAAGAAGATTTATTTCCAAAAGAGACCGGAAAGGAGCATGAAATAATTTTTAATTCGAAACAACAAAAAATGGACGATCTTCCGAAGCAAACATTCGCAAACGTTATTTCATCTGGGGCTGATAAATCAAACCCAAAATCATTACATCAAGCAGAGAGAAATGAGGAGGCTTCATATCAAAAGACAGAAGATTTTAAAAAATCATATGCTTCCATTACAGCATTTGGAGTCGTAACTGATAAAACTGAAGATGAAAACATAAAGGACATAAACAGAAAATCGCAATCGAGTTCATCATGTGGTGATATTGAAAATTTCATGGAATATGTAAACAACTTTCAGCGAGGGCATTTTATTTTGTTTTGCTCAAAACTTTCAAATTTGAAATATGTCGAGGCTATTTCTTTAGTACGGTGGTTATGTGTGTTTGACTTTGATGAAAACAGTCGAAGTGATGGTATGCTATCAAGAATTGAGGACAAAATTAGAGAAAGAAGACCATTGCACGTTTGTACATGGAAAGACACTCCACAACTTTCGCACAAAGGAACTCAATGGTGTCTTTTACGTGGCTCTGTTCAAGAGGCCGAAAGTAGAACACCTTTAGATTATAAATCATGGATGGCAAAAATTCGTCAGGATTACGAAAAACATTTAAACGAAATTACAAAGTTTTCTGACTTTACAACTTTAAAAGCTGTTGTTTTCTGGCCAAACGATGAAAATATTCAGTTCATGTTTTGGGCTTTGTTGAAAATGGTAGAAATACTAGGTATAGATGTGATTCTGTGCGATCATTTGCTTAATCAATCGCCAGATGAACAATCATTTCTTAAAATCATCCAACCTAATTTTGTCATTAAACAACCCTTACAGGATATATTCCGACATATGTCAGTTTTATTAAATGCCAACAAAAATTGTTCGCAGAAGCAGTACGTGTACCAATTGCCTACTGCAGACGGAACAAACAATCCAGGCATTGATGATAAAATGGCAGCCGATTTGCGAGAAGATCTGCATGTCCTTTACTTAAATAATCCTTACCAAAGAGATAGCGAAGAAGATTTCAGTTTGTTTGACTTGGAGGAGGAAGAGAAGAACTTTCTTCGTGGAGGAAATCTTCACTGGTTTGCTTTCTACGAGGCAGGTGTTGGACATTTTGCTGCAGAGAGGGATCTTACAAAATTGATAATTGAGCGTATAAAAACAAAATATATTGATACTTTCAAATCTGGAAAAATTACAGTTTTTCATGAGCCTGGATCAGGTGGAACTACCTTAGGTCAGCAAATATTGTGGTCACTTCGAACAGAGACGCCATGCTTGCAAGTTGAGATGAACATGACGTCAACAGTTCCCTCCCTTATCAACAGAATAGAGGTTATATCTAAGAAAACAAATCTTCCCCTTGTACTGCTTATTGACGGCGATGATAGGCATAAAGTGAAAGGTCTTTACAATCTTGTCAATCATCTCATGGTCATTTTTATACATATTCGAAGACTAATAGTAAAACCAAAAACGATCAGTGAAAATGAATTTTGGCTCCCAGGAAAAGTTTCCCGACAAGAAGTAAAGAAACTTGCAATTAAGTTTACTAGTCATTGCGACAGTGATTTAAAGAAAGATAAAATCACTGACTTGGTGAAGGATGTTGACCGTGGCAAAGTCCGCTTAATGTATGAATTTGGCATGACGGTATTTTTGGAGGATTTCAGGGGTATCCATTCCTATGTTAAAGGATATCTGCAGTTGGATGAAAACCCACAACACGATCGAGAACTTCAACCATGGCAAAAAATCCTTGGTTACCTCTCATTAGTTTACTATTACGGACAAACATCAATTCCGTGTCAATTTTTTGTTACGCTTTTGTGCTGGCAGAATAATTACGATGTTAGCATAGAAGATTTTCCCATTCAAGTACGACAATTTATTGTATCTTGTAGGTTTGAAGGAAAACCAAACTGCATTAGAATTTGTCACTATGTTGTAGCAAAAGAAATTCTTGAACAACTTCTGACGTGGCGAAAACGAAAACTTCAGAAAGATGAAAGAATCAGTAGATATGGTCTCAGTCATTCGGCTAAGATGGGAATGTACGACTTTGTCATCCATTTGTTAGACGACATCAGAAATCGGAAAATAAAGACCTCTGTCAAATCTGGAAGAATTACCGATATACTGACGCGCACTTTAATTGTTCGATATAATCGTGACGTAGAAGATAATGAACTGGTGCGGGGAAGAATTTCGAGACTTCTTGAAGATATACCTTGCAAGGCACCTTTTACAGAGCGAATAAATATTTTAAAGAAAATTACTGAAATATTCCCTAGTGATCCCAATTTTCATGCCCATTTGGGAAGAATGTACTCTATCTGTCGCCCTGAAGATGAAAAAAAAGCAGAAGATTGTTTCTCTACAGCAGTCAACTTAGTAACGAGGATGAAAGAAATATCTGATTTTGATGAAAGTAAAAAACTTACGATGAAATACGTTTATCATATGTATGGTATTTTCTGCAATCAGAAAATAACAAAGCTAACAAAGAAACAACACGCAAAAGCGAAATTGGCGCCAGAGGACTTTGATAGGATAATGGAAACTCTTCTTGCTCATGCAAAGGATGCTTGTCTTTATTTTTCGAAGACAAGAGCTATAACTCTATATGGCTTTGAAGACGGTTATGGCTATGTTGGGGAAATGACAACACGCTTACTTATTTGCGAATTTGTGCATCGACAGACCTTCTTTAAGGATTTGAATGAAGTGTATACCCATAGAGTTGAAATGGTAGAATTCGTAAAAGAGAGTATTACAATAATTTTGGAGCTGATTTATCAGTGTTATAGCTGTGTTAATCCTGATGACCTTCATGTTGAGTTTTTGAGGAAAATTCATTGGTATAATGCTCTTTTCGAATCAATCATGATTACATATGACTTAGACAATCTTATGAAAACCGAAAATATTCATACGCGTCGGGTGCATAATGCAGTGACAAAACTTCAGTTTGGGGTGGAGAGCACATTGCATACCCTAGATTGTATAACTTCAGCCTCGAGTATAAATGAAATTGTTCTTAATTGTGAAAAAAATTTTAAAGACTTAACTTTTGAAGATATAGACCTTAAAAGAGCAGCCATTGATTTGGATTATAAGGACTGGCTTCATGCAATTCGACATAAGAAATTCGTCCAGATATACAGTCTTGAGGATGTTTTACTTCAAGTTCGATTCTGGCATGAACTGCTTAAAAGTCCAAGTTCAAAGCTATACTTGTTCATATTACTTAGTGTTCTCGGTTTTGGGGATATTGAGGACAGCAATCCAAGAATAGAACTATTGACTGAGGCAAAAGAAATTTTGGAGGATTTGACCAAAATAGGCAGAACAATATCTCGACAACGATCGCCAAAGGAATGGCTTGGAAAAGGACCTGGGATTCGTTGCCTTATACCAGCTAGGTTTGACTTCAAAGCTTGTGAAACCGAGGATCAATATTATGACTCAGAAAATAGTGACAGGGTTCTTCTTAAAGGTACAATCTGCCGACCAAATGAAAAACGACAAACTGGATTTATAGAACTAGATCTTGGGGATAACATAACCCCGATTCGTATCCATTTTGTACCGATTAGAACAATTGGGCCTCTTATTGGTAAAAGGTATGCTGGAGAACGTGTTGAGTTTGTTTTGGCATTTACTTACGCTTCTGGTTATAATGCCTTCAAGGTAGCTCTTTTAAGAAAATATCCATGTGTTTGCTCTCGAATGGTGGAGATTACCAGTGACAAAAGACAAGCCCAGTGTTTATGTGGAGAGTATGTTTCGCGAGAAGATGAATAGAATGAAAATGATTTGCTATGAACATAATTCATTAGGATAAATCGAGCGTGGCTCGGAACTTTTCATTTTACAAGATTAGATAATTTTCATACCTTAAGGGGATGAAGGACCTTTAGCTGAAAAAATACCTGTCATTCATTTTTTTTCATATTTTGTATATCTCTTATTTAGTATGTCCCACATACCTTAAAGCAGATATATCAATAGGTTTCTAAATTTGTTTCTGAGATATTGAGTGACAAAAACTATGCCCCACAGAATCTGAGTGAAGTTTTGATTCTCCGTATTTCTGGGCCCATTACTCGGTCCATAATGGAATTTTTTCAGCATAATAAAAAATATGTCAGCGAACATGTGTCTTTCAAAATATTTCAGAGTATGAATAGGGTTAAAAATTCGAAAAAGCAAGATTCTTTTGTCACACCGCATCTGGAGACGGAAAATTAAGTTCTTTTTAAGACAATTTGAAAAATTACGTCGAAATGCAAGTTCGTCATGTTATTGATTAACTGCAAAAATATCGATTGGTGAAGCTGCGCTAAATATTGCACAGGGTATACTTAAACAAGACATAAGCATGAGAAAAACTTGTCATGTTTACATTTCTCGAGTACGGGAAAACCCTACTATGACGTCGCCCATTTGCGAAATAAGCAAAGTAAGACATAACTACAATATATTTCCGTCAACAACCATGTAAAAATATTTTTTGTGTTCTGTAATTCATAAAATATCCCACCATGTACTGATCATGACCCGTTTTTATGATATTATACCACCCGTGTTTTACCTTGTATATAATCTTACTGTACTAAGATCCATTCTCTAACCAGAGTTGTCTTCCGCTACGCTCACTACACCCTCTCTAACCAGAGTTGTCTTCCGCTACGCTATGTGGGAGCGTAGCGGGAACGACAACTCTGGATAGAGAATGACTAAGATCCACTGTGACGTCAGCGACTCGTTGGACGCGCAGTGTATAGGGAAACAGAAGAGTGGATCAGTCTATTCCGTAATTTGAAAATATTTGCAAGAAAGTTTGAATGTTTTTAGATATTTTTATACAAGATGGTGAACTCTAACAAACAGTCATTTTTTTCCAAATACTGTGGTTTCAATCTGGTTTTGTACATATTTTATAAGAGATTATGACGTAATTAAACTGAGTCACGTGACCATACACCCTTCGTCCCCTTAATATTGGCATTCAATATTAACCTCTATGTAAATGAAACACACTTTCCTGAAATACTTGAATATCGGATGTTCAAAGCAAAGCAACAGTAAGCTCAAATAGTTTGCAGTTAGTCATTTACCAAATTTTTCGCAACTAGTCAAGAAGATCTTATGCGGACGTAAGGAGTCCGTCATCCGACTGTTCATAAACATTTTTTTCAAAACCTTACTCCTATAGTTTTGTTCCGATTTCAGTATAATTTGGCACATAATTGCAAGTAGAATGCATTAAGATACATAATTGATTTTTTTTTTATTTTGATGAAAGTGCCTGCCATGGTTACTATAAAATATTTTTCTTTGAAATCCCTTTAAAACGCTACTCCTCCTTAACGTTTGATTAAATTTTAATAAAACTTGGCACCCAAGACTTCACAAAGATACATAATTTAGTGAAACCAAAAACAAGCAAACACACAGTAAGGAAAATATAATCAATTTGAAAAATAATTCAAATGTTACACAAGCTGCTTTGTAATGTAACAGAAACATGTATTTGTCTTACCGGTATTCATTCTCGGAATATTGCTGAAAGTTTTGATAAATTTGCTTTTATGAGAGAAAATATTAAGAATATTAGGATGAATCCCATTGCAAATTTTATTAATACATGTATCACAAAGCGATAGCTCCCTTTCTGGGGAGTAAATTCTCCAAAAACCATAATTATGTCAGTTTTAAGTATTTTTAATATTCCCCAAAACCAAAATGAATTTGATGAGTTAAAAATATGAGGTTTACAAATCGGGCTGAATTTCATCATATGGAGAAATGGTGTATTTATTCATGATATCAATCCACTTCCGAACATGGATATTAAAATAAATATATGTTTTATATCAAAAATAGAGGTAAATTTTAAAAAATCGTTTTCTTTGGCCTACTAGTAAATTAATAAACATTTTCAAGTAAAGTCACCAAAGCTTACATTAGTTTATCTGTAAGTGCATGTCCAATAATTTAATAGTAGATGTGTTCGACATTGGTGAATGTTTAAGTAAAGGGAAAAGGCCTAAAACTTCTATTCTGTGAGAGAAAGAACTTATCAAGGGTCGCAGAATGGAAAGTCTGAGTCCTTTCTCCTGCTTAAAACATTTATTAATTCAATTAATAATGATAATTTCCACTCCTACGTCGATACGATATATCCTGGTGAGCTTGAGATAAAAGATACCTCAGAGTCTGACACTTCTGCTTCATATTTTGATATTTTACTTGAAAAAGACACTAATGGTAATCTAACAACCAAGCTATATGATAAACGTGATGACTTTAACTTTTCTATCGTCAACTTCCCTTACTTATGTAGCAATATACCTTCATCACGGAATATATATATCTCAGTTGATTCGATACGCAAGAGCATGCTCTACGTATGAACAATGTCTTAAACGAGGTAAATTATTGACAAGCAAGTTGATGAAACAAGAATATCAGCAGTCTCGTTTAAAGTCATCATTTCGTAAGTCCTATGGTCGGTACAATGACCTTGTCAGCAAATACAATTTATCATTTGTTAGTCCATTATTTATACACTGAATTGACGGATTTTTTCCCGTTATTTCCTATCGTGACAACGAGCAAACGGCGGGTGTGACCGGCCGGCAGGGGATGCTCACTCCTCCATGGCACCTGATCCCACCTCTGATGTTTCGGGGGTCTGTGTTTGCTCTGCACTTATTTTGTATATTGTTTAATGGACTTTGAGATTGAATACTGTTCGTTATCTCCATATCCACGGTATAATAAAATTGCGATTTAAACAAATGTGTTAATAATAACAGATTAAATTCATTATGACGAATTCAAAGAAGTTTGCCAATTTGTTATATCAAATTCTAAAATACTCTTTATAGGTCCTAAATGGGCTACATGCTCTCTCTCTCTCTCTCTCTCTCTCTCTCTCTCTCTATATATATATATATATATATATCTACCAATTCAATGAGGTTAATATTCTTTATTGAGTAACCATGGTGATGTCAATAGACCCAAGGGCCTCAAAAATCACCTGTGTGAATTACAACTGTAATAAACTTTTTTTTACACATTACAGTGTCATTCATGTTATTTTTTTTCTTTTAACATTGATTGATGTTTTTAAATTAACATTATATAATAAACTATCATGTAAATATATTCTTGTTTTGATCATTTGAAATAAATGTGTTAAACATTTGTATTAATTTCAGAATATTGCAACAATACTGTACATGTACAAGAGGTGAAAGTTACTAACAGTGATAACTCATCACAGTCATCTCAAAAATTCAGAAAACAAACAAATTACAGAAAAATAGTGGGTCTAAAAATTTGTTTTCTTCTCATGAGAAGTTGATCAAGAATTTCTTTTGTCACAACTTAATTTGTGTCAAATGTTAATGCATTTAAGGGTGTTTACTGGTAGTCTTTGGTTCTTCCATTTACGATAATGCAGTACTGGTAAAGGAAATTTACATAGCATGTAGCCAGGGGTTGTTAGACTGAAGGCAAACAGCTTGCTTCTTGGTTCCAGCATCATGCTGCCCTCCGACCAAGTCAATAAATATAATTATATTATTACATATAAATAATTTAAACTAGAACTTTCCAAACCGGACAAAATACCCCCGCTGGATTTTCAGAAGTGCTAAATCATGATAATTTTATGGATCTAAGAGGAGAAATGCTAAATAAAAACATTTTTAGTGCAAATGTAATTGCTCATTATATTCTTTATTAATGAAACGAAGGCACAGCCTAAGAAAAAAAAATAGACTAAATATACAGACCATATACGAATTATGAACTTTTTTCTGTCAGTGACCTTAAACTTGCATAAATGACCTTGGTTCAAAGTCTTTACACAACCTCGGGTCATAAGCAATGTTTGTGTAAAGTAGTAGATTCAAGTTTTCCAAACTTCCCCAAATGACCTTAACCCAAGGTCATGACTCATCCTTAGGTCATGAGCAATCTTTGTCTTTAATGAGAACTTACCAAGTTTATCCATAAGAAAGATATGGACCAGACACGAATTATGAAATTTTTCTTCCAGTTACCTTGAACTTCGCAAATGACCTTGACCTTAGGTCATGACACATCCTTAGGTCATGAGGAATCTTTGTATGAAATTAGAACCTACCAAGTTTATCCATAAGAAAGATATGGACCGTACACAAATTATGAAATTTTTCTTCCAGTTACCTTGAACTTCGCCAAATGACCTTGACCTTAGTTTGTGACACACCCTTAGGTCAGGAGGAATCTTTGTGTGAAATTATAACCTACCAAGTTTATCCATAGGAAAGATATGGTCCATACACAAATTATGAAATTTTTCTTCCAGGGACCTTGAACTTCCCCAAATGACCTTGGGTCAAGGTCATGACACACCCTTAGGTTATAAGCAAACTTTGTGTGGAGTAGTACATTCTAATGTTCCTCAGTAAGAAAGATATGGACCGGACACGTTTGCACAGACAGACAGCTAGATGGACAGACAGCTAGACAGACAGACGGACAAGCTGATTCCTATAAACCCCCAAATTTTGTTGGGGGGGTGGGGGGGGGTATAATAAAATAATTTAAACTTTAACCTTGGCCATAACTGTTAACTATACTCATTGAGACCCTTCAATGGTCATAAGTCGCCCACGTGGCGCAGTGGTTAGAGCATCTGCTATAGAGTCACCAAGTAAGGAGTCAATCCTTATGTGGCGGGTTCGAATCCCACAGTGGGACGTGGAGACCGGTCCTTTGGATGAGACCATATAAACCGAGGCCCCGTGTCGCAGTAGGTGCTGGCACGAAAAAGATCCCTCACTGCTCAAAGGCCCTGAGTGCCGAGCATAGGACAAAATTTGTAACCCTCCACCGGCAAGTGGTGGTGTCTCGAAGTGAGTAAAAAATTCTCGAGAGGGACGTTAAACAACATACAATCAATCAATCAATCAATGGTCATAAAAAAATTGATCTTGACCTTAGAGTCTGACCCACCTTTTGAAAACTTTATCTTTGTCCATAATATTTGAACAGTTAGAACTAGGGCTTATATTTAATTGGTTTATTTCATGTGACAAGACCTGTCTCAGGGTACCACCAAATTTGACCTCTTGACCCTGACCTGCATTTAAAAAACTTCATTCCCTCTGTGAGGCTGCCAAAGGGGGGCATCAGTGTTTCACAAGCACATCTTGTTTTAAATTCAATTATTTATTGTATATATTGATTGATCACTTTACAAAAGTTTATTTGATCACTTTAATAAAGTTTATTTCATAAAAACACAATCATTTTTCATAATAAAAAAAAGATTAAAAAAAATAGCAACTTTCTCACATAACAGTATCATGCATACAAAAAACAAATAAAACCTGTAAAAACAGAAATGTCACATTTCATATTAAATGTCATAATGAAGCATTTCCTAAATAAATATAACAAATAAAAGTAACTTTCAGATACTTAAATGAAAACGATGGTCAATGATTCACTCATATGGAAAATTTTTGTTAAAATATGAAAAGATGGTCCTTCTGCCCTCTTAAGTATGTGTATGCAGTTTCACAGGCTTTTAAGCAAATTGTACAGATTTTACATAAATGATACTTTAATGTTAGATGAAATGTATAAGGAAATGATGCTATAATTAAATTTAAGTTATTTACTCTTATAAGTTAAACTTCCATAAATGAGAGAAATGTGTTGATTAAATAAAAATCTTCTGAAGGAGGAAAGTCCATTTTTTATACTCTAGTATATGTATCTAACAGGTTGGCTTATCAATTTGTGTTTCTGAGCTCTAAATGTTGATTAATGCATTGTATTCACAATATAAGTTTTATGTGCGGCTACTTTCCATCTCCATGTAACACAATGGAACAACCGTACTATAGCAGATACATATGAAGATCCTTCATTTTAAAACTTTCCAAAGTGTTTCCAAACTGTGTCCAACTCCAATTGGTCAAACTCTCCTGTGTTAAATAAACTTCTTTCTTGCTCTGCTAAGGATTTCACTAAAAACTTCTTTAATATTCATGGAAAATAAAACTTTAAAAACCTGAAAATAAGAGAAGAAAAAAATGGGGTTTTTTTGGCACTCAAAAATTGGAGAATTGGTCAAGCAGAAGAACAAAAACAAGAACAAATGCCTATAGATTAGACACAGTCTATAATACCATACCACCACAGAGACTCCTTAGTTGTGTCCTCGGCGACATTGATCTCTTTGTTTTTATCGTACAGCAGGTTGACTGTGATGTTGGTATACAGAGGTTCCTGAGATTTACTGAGGACTTTGTACGTCATTGTTTTAGGGCTGTGGAGTCCATCTTGTAACCATCTACCTCTCCAACCCAGAAAACGCTCGTATCTACAAATCAGTGTTACCTCAAATTATGTGTTTATATGATCAATTTTTTATTAATTCTAAAATTGCAAATATTTTCTGATATATATGAACAAAGAGAAGTGAGCTGCAAAAACATTATAATAGAAAAAAATTATCGATTTGTATTTTGATATTTATTTGAAATTATCAATCTTTGTTTTATGTTTATATTATGTACCCATTCTCTGATCTAGACTCCTTTTTGTGTCGCACCATTTTATATCTTCCTATATGTTCTGGAGGTCTGGTTAATAAATACCCAGCTTCTTGTATTCTAAAATAAATGTGAATACCAACTCTTTCCTTTATAAAACATATATAATAATTAATACTACTATTTAAATTGCTCTTCAAAAATTAAATGGGAATACAAAATAGATAACAGCACTTTTAAATATAATTATATGACCACAAGATTTTGTTACTGCATTAATATAGATATAATTTTTTTTCTTGGAATGAAATGATGAATGGAAGATTTCCTAGATTGTGCACTAAATCAATAAACCTATAGCTTTGCTTGCTTATATCAATTTTTTCCTCCCCTAATTTTGATGAAGTACTTAATCTTCATTGATTATGAGTAACTGATCAGTATAATGTCAGTTTACTTTCTGATCTGGTTACCTTGCTGAGAGATCATCATCTTCATTGCCCCATCCCCAATAAGAATTGGCATAGCCATTGATGACTTTAAAAACATCCTTCTTCATGGCAATAACACCTCCAGCATAATTATAGTACATCACACTGAAAAGTATCAGATTTTTTTCAATCTGCTTACAAGAAAAAAATTACAGCATGCACAGGAACCTTTCTGTCTTTTTGAATATACTGTTGAAGTACTTTTTTTCGTGTGGTACACATGTATTATTTTAGGCTATGTACAAGGTCACAAACTTTCTGTGGAAATTTGACCAGGCGAACTTAATATAAATGTAAGGCATATAATGACAGTCTAAGAAATCTGCATAATTTTCTACCAGCAGATTATGACCCTGTGGAAAAAAGTATGTCTACTGTACAGTATATTTAAAAATTTCAAGTTACTCCACTTTCATGAATTACTTTGCTGCCTCTAGATATTAAACCTACTAATTACATGAAATCTTATTTCATTTAAATTTAACCACTTTTTTTTAGCATACATTAGCCACAAGATTTCTAACTTTGTAAAAATTTATCAAATAAGCTACCTTGGTATTTCAATGCTTAAAGAAAAGGGAAAGTCTTAAACAAATTAACGTACTGGTATCGCATTTCATCAATGGCAGATGATAAATGTCTGGCATGATCATCACAAATGTAAAGATTTTTATTATTTTCAGGAATCATGTCTACATCATGGAAGACAAAGCAATCATACTGCTCCTCCTTAAGTGCCTCTTTAAATCCTACATTCATCAACTTCCCTCTGTTAAAGCTGTCATTGGTAGCCTTCAACCAAAGTGAGAAATATCATTAAACATGCAAAATCAACAATAAAAGAATTAAAAGATTAATTTGAATTCAACTCAAAAGTCATATTTTCTGCCAAATTATCAATTTATTTATACTCTTTGCAATTTAAAGAGTATGTATTAATCTTAGGCAAAGTAAATACTAGACAATGTCATAAAATGCTTGAAGGGGAATCCTTGAAAAATAACCATAACTCAGAGTAAAAAGGAAAATCGTACACACCTGTTCTATGACAAATATTTTATAATGAATATTCTGCCTCCTTAACATGGGATGAAGCCTAGAGAGCAATAACTTTAAATGAAAATATCGGTTTCTGTATGGAACAATGATGGCAACTTTCTGGTATGATGTGCAGCCCTCTGGCTTCCACGTCCCCCCTTTCTGTACCAGTGGATTCTTATGGTGTATTGAGGTCAAATCATGATCATGAAAAATGTCAACATCTTCTACTCCTGAAAAAATTATATCCAAAACGTTTTATGACACCTTAACTTTGTTTGACAAAATTAAAAAACCATGACAAATTCTTCAACATCAGAAATAACATATAACAATATACAGCTGTATCAAGTTACATGTAACGGTTTAAATTACATTTTAACATGTTAAACTAATGAAACAATATATCCGATGATTCCATTTATCAGAATAGAATGTGAATTAATTTCACTAATGGCTGGATACCCCTTATAGCGAGCGCAGCGAGCGTCGCAAAGCGACGCTCGTAACTGCAAGCTCTAACGACAATGCCTGGGCAAAGAGAAAATTCGGACTACTGCACATTCATTCGATAGAATTTTTTGACGCAGTAATTTTGACCCACAATGCATTACTTAGCAAAGTTGCGTTCTCGCGAGAATAACGGCAAATGTTCAACAAAAAAAAAGTTTGCCCGATTTTGATTTAATGGATGCATATTGAAGATAAATAGTAAACGAAACGTTCTTCATTAACTTTCAGCACTGTTTAGGTTTTTTCTTGGTTGCAACTTACATACGAAGTCATGTGACGTTAGAGTATAGAGGCACCAAATGTCACGTGCAGTTTGACAAGTCCGATCTTAATTAAAACAATAGAGTTTGCGCTCGCTCTAACGGTCGCACCGTCAACATATTAGCTTACAACTAGTACAGGAAGTATGAGTATATATTCCGTGATGTTATCCATACCTAGGGAATCCCAAGGAATTCTACATAATTTGTCTGCCTCTTCTTTTTCAAGTAAGTGGTATTTAATAAGTGTAGTTGGTTCAGTAAATAAACAATGACTTCGATAATTAAATAATGCAAATGTCACAAATCCAATATATATGACGAACACTGCTAAAGGCACACTTCTCTTCCCCACTGCCAAAAATGACACGGCATAGCGCCTTGAAATTGTAATCTGAAATTCAAAAAAAAACGTAAAGACAGTTAGAAAAATTGATTAGGAATAAAGGAATTTGTAATAACAAGGGTAGTTTCTCTGAAACTCCTTACCATCACTAACGTCAAACAGGAAAATTTATTTACTACTCTTCATCGGATTTTGTATTTGGAATGTAAATGTAGAATTGAACATGAAAAGCATATAGATTTCCGGAGCAGAAATAAAAAAAACATGCGCGGATCTAGAAAAGGGATGGTGTTTCGCCCCTGCGTTTTTCCAAATTAAATTTATAGATTAAAGTAACCCAAAATGATTTTGGGCCTCCTTTTTCATAGATATTAATAATAAGGTAACAATAAATGCTATGGGAAACGGCTGAAGAATAATCAATCCATGAAGCAAAGCGGCAAAATCTCCCACGCTCCTCACACGACGTGTGAAATCACAGGGGCTTGCTCCCGGGTTGTACATGTAATAATTATTTATTGAAAAAAAAATCCTATACAGTAATACTAAAATATTATAACCGTATATGATTTTTTAAAAATAAAAAAATCATTACACACCGGGAGCAAGTCCCTGTGATGAAATATGATTTTCGGAATTTTCTTTTTTCTCTCCAAAAAAATCTTGAATCCACGCATATTCTAAAGTATTTTGATTTCGATAATCGGATTGATGCTGTTTGTAAAATCCTATGAAAAGTGATGAGAAAAATTGTTGTTGTAATTTGTTAACTAAATTTACGCACCGATTTATAAGAAGTAACTGGCATTTAGAGATGTTTGCAAATCCTATAACTATAAAACATGTCAAACTGCTAAACGAATGATTCACTTCTGGACACAATGATAATCATATTATGTAACCATGGTAACGGATTAAGTCGAGAGGAGGGGTTCCGGGTCCCCCTTCCGGGAGGATTAGTTTATATATACAAATGTAATATCAATTTAACCAAAATGTGAGTTTGGACCCTGCAAAAAAGGAGGCCTTTAATTCCATATCCCCCCCCCCCC
>PRKT01000592.1:106054-118601 GCA_003671525.1 Saccostrea glomerata | reverse complement strand
TATCTTTCAATTCAAACTTTTTGGGGTTAATTTTCTTATAACACTACCCTTTGCTGAAATGTGGGGGGGCCAACCTTCCTTTCAGTAAACATTTTCTATAGTAAAGGTAATGTCGGGAGAAAAAGTGGGGGGGCCTGGCCCCCCCTGGCCCCCCCGGATACTACGCCCCTGCTGTTGATTCATCTTCAAAAACTGTACATGGCATTTGGATCCGAATAACAGAACTAATACAAAGCCTTATGCCTATCTGTATGAATTTTTTCCCTTAAAGATTCGGAAATTCTAAAAATAATATAAATTATATAAAGTCACGTAATTAAAGTCAAACCCCATTATTTTGAAATTGAAGAATCAAAATATCTGAGGATTTGAGGTAAAAATACATAAAAGGGGTTGAAACTTTCAACTCACTTCCACATATGATCCATTGTATTCAAGGTATTGCTGCATGTTCAAGATACCCAGGATTAACTGTATATATGCTTACATCCCCTTTACCAAGAGGACACTACTCAACATGAATAACGTACAGTATATTTTTTATATCCCATACTTGCATGTGCATCTTTCATGAAAGCCTGAGGTAAAATTCAAAATAACCTAAGAATTATAATGATCGACAAGAAATGTATGTG
This sequence comes from Saccostrea glomerata, assembly GCA_003671525.1. NCBI lineage: Eukaryota > Metazoa > Mollusca > Bivalvia > Ostreida > Ostreidae > Saccostrea > Saccostrea glomerata. The sequence goes on along the minus strand of PRKT01000592.1, from coordinate 117,966 downwards.
ATATTTTACAAATGGATTGAAAAAAAAAATTATTCTAAGGAATAAAGACCCAATCAAAATTAGCACAGTAAAACACACACCTATAATGAAGCACTAGGGATGGACGATTTTGCTTTACTACAATTGTAATTTGTTATATCCGTTAAGTTAACAAATGCTGTATACAGTGTTATTTTTGCCTGCGTTATTTTTGCCCTTTCAAACTTGTAAACAATTTTGTCCCGTTTAAAATTTGCCCAGTCTTGGTATTGTTAAGAACTTGTATACTGTATTCTTTGAATTATAGGGTACCTGGCAAAAATTTCCCTATATACAGTATATTTTAGATGGGTAATGAAAACCACTTTCATATAAGCATCAATTCCTTATAAGCATATTTGCTATAATCATGTATTACTGTACATTTACAATTTATATTGTTTTCTATTCCCTTGTCAAAGATTCCAAGACTGTGATTAAGGATCTTAATATTTAATTACGATTTTGTCTGGAACCCTGATTTGAACAAATAGTAATACAGTAAAACTTGGTTATAACAAAGTCACTGGGACGTGTGAAATTACTGCGCTATAACCGTAATTTGTTATATCCATATAAGAAATTCATTTTATTTATATAGCAGGGGATCCAAGATAACTTCGCTATATCCGTGAATTCGCAATATCTGTGTTTGTACTAAACAAGTTTTACTGTATACATGTAGGTACAATAACAATCATGTTTATATATATAGAACACAGGTACGGTGTATATTAAAATTGGTAGTCAATAAAGTCGTATTTTCTGCATTCCATTCTAGAAATCAGCAAATTAGTTACAATATTGCTTAAGATAAAAATAAGAAAGATATATGCAATGAAATAATGTAATCCATGATGACGCAATCTCAGCTACATGTAAATGTCTCCTTTAAAGGGATTATCTCATATTAAAGCATATGTTTTACAGTACCCGGTACATGAAATGATGATTTAATATGTCATTGCCAGAACTTTGCTCTGCTGGTGTAATTTCCTATACACTTTGATAATAAAGCTTCAGGAGCGTAGAAATCTTCAAATCTATAGATTTAAACTCAATTATATCCATATGAATAAACTTACCATTTTTCAAAATTCACTTAAAACCAATATCCAGCCATGAGAATCATTCTATCCATCTAACTGACATTAATGTATCTTTTTTGTCATTCATAATAAATCATGGATATAATAATCAATAGTTTTTTTTCCTCCTTCGAATCAATGTATTGGCTCTGTAGGAAATCTTGCCTCACAGTGGATGCAACTTTAATGTGTTAAGAATAAAGTGCGGAAAGACGTTAAAAGACTGATGGAGTTTAACAAAAGCTGCTTTAAAAAAAAAAGGACATATATCGATGGGTCTCTTTAAATGACCTGCTGCTTTACATCAGAAGAAAAGAGAGCTATGAATATGATATCACTGATTCTACATTCTTGAGCAATCAAGGGCAGACAGGCTTATCTAGATGGTGTTAATGTTTTGTATGTATTAATGATAATGAACTCTCTGATTATATTGATTATACCAAATGAACTCTCTTCATTAATTTTTTTAATCTGTCCAATAAATTTGAACCAAATTGAATTTTTTGTGATTCTTTTCATAAAAATAATTATAATCATCAAAACAAAAAAAAAAGATATGAACTTCAGGTCTTCTGAAATCACTTAGCTGTTACTGTTTATCACTTTTTATTGGCGAGAACTTTATTTTTCACGCAATAACATATGATCAGTCTGTCTTCTTGAGAAAATTTCATTCTTGTATTTTTTTTGTATTCTAAAGAATTATAGCAACTTGTGAAAATTTTGTTTCCCCTAGTTATAAATACCAGATAGCTTTTTCGTGAAAATAAGGTGTCACAAAAATACAGTGGTATACAGTACAGGTGTATATAGCTTTCATTGAAATTTGTTACAAGTAGCACATATTTATGCCAGGTTAGCTGCTAGTTAGAGCAGCAATAGACTTCTGTCATATATATTTTAATCTATAAACAAATTGTTACCTGTAGTATTTGTGGCAGGCTAGCTGAATAGTCAGAGCAGCAATAGATTTCTGATTTACTGTATTAAATTAGTAGGGAATTATTACCTGTAGTATTTGCACCAGGCTAGCTGAATTGTTAGAAGCAGCAATAGATTGCTGATTTACTGTATAAACCTAGTAGGGAATTATTACCTGTAATACTTGCGCCAGGCTAGCTGAATAGTCAAAGCAGCAATAGATTTCTCAAATTCCTCAGCCCCCGCTCGTAACCTCATGGTTCTGATAGATTGTTTGGCCACTTTCAGAATTCCAACTTGTCGCATTTTGTAGCTATAAAAATAGAAATCACTTGGTCACTTCATTGAAATTTATGACAAAAATACCTATATAGATAATGTTCACTACTGATCTTATAAATTTTTTATCCTTAAAAAATTTTCCAAGTGAATTCAGGGGTTTTCGATATACACCTCACAATTCTGACTTCAAGACTTCAAAACAAACAGACCTGACTGCAGACCATTCACATGATCCATAACACATTTAATCATTTTATCTATAGAACATATCAGAATTAATACTTTGATGCTTCCATAAGAATAATTGATAGTGTTACCTTGTAAAGCCTTATCTCAAAAAAAGAAGCTATAATTCAAACAAAAAAATCAATGAAAGTAAATCTTACAGGATTGAGAATTTGCCTTCTAAATGTTGATGAACTAACAGACGTTTAAGGTGTTTGTTGGGCGTTATCTACCTGGAGTAATATTCTGGTCAGGTTTTTATTTTGATAACACTAGTCTAATTCCTCAATGGGCATTTCACACTGAACAAGAGGCCCACGGGCCTTATAGGTCACCTGAGTATCGTGCAACAACTTTCAAACAATTAAAATTGGTTCGTGTTTTAAACCAGAGGCCATGAAATTCACAATTCACAATTTTGAAAGAGGCACCATTGCTCATCATAATTATAAACTTAGTATGCTTACTCTATTTACCTAATACCCAGATGTAGATCAAAGATAAAATGCACTTCTACTTTATAACCAGTTGTGCACCTCATCCTAAAGGAACCACTGACCCTGGGGCCACATATTTCAAAATTTTGCAAATTTTATCATAAAATGGTTGATTGATACTAAACATGCTAAAGAGCAGATTTCAAAGCATTAATTTATTTTCAGACTATGACCCCTCTCCGACCAGGGGGCATAAAAAATAACCATTTTGCTAGATGCACCTTTCTTCATCATAAATATATATACAATGTACTTGGATCACTGGCATAAAACCCAGGAGCAAAGGAAAAGATTTTCAAAGAATTAATGCAATTTCACTATATAATCAATAGAGCCCCACCCTAATACATGAACCCCTGATCCTGGGGCCATAAAATTCACAATTTTGGAAGAGGCACTCTTTCTTAACATAACTATATACTTAGTTAGTTTACTTAATACCCAAGAGCAGAGAAGAAGATTTTCAAAGAATAAATGCATTTTCACTATATGATCAATAGAGCCCCGCCCTAACACCAGAACCCCTGACCCTGGGGCCATAAAATTCACAATTTTGGAAGTGGCACTCTTGCTCTTCATAACTATGTGTTTAGTTACTTCATTTAATACCCGGAAGCAGAGAAGAAGATTTTCAAAGAATAAATGCATTTTCACTATATGATCAATAGAGCCACGCCCTAACACCAGAACCTTTGACCCTGGGGCCAGAAAATTCACAATTTTGAAAGAGGCACTCTTGCTCAACATAACTATGTGTTTAGTTAGTTCATTTAATACCCGGAAGCAGAGAAGAAGATTTTCAAAGAATAAATGCATTTTCACAATATGATCAATAGAGCCACGCCCTAACACCAGAACCCCTGACCCTGGGGCAATAAAATTCACAATTTTGAAAAAGGGACTCTTGCTCAACATAACTATGTGTTTAGTTAGTTCATTTAATACCCAGGGGCAGAGAAGAAGATTTTCAAAGAATAAATGCATTTTCACTATATGATCAATAGAGCCACGCCCTAACACCAGAACCCCTGACCCTGGGGCAATAAAATTCACAATTTTGAAAAAGGGACTCTTGCTCAACATAACTATGTGTTTAGTTAGTTTACTTAATACCCAAGAGCAGAGAAGAAGATTTTCAAAGAAATAATGCATTTTCACTATATAATCTATATAGCCCCGCCCTAGCACAAAAACCCCTGGCCCTGGGGCCATAAATTTCACAATTTTGGTAGAGGACTCAATGCTTATTACATTCATGCCAACAGTTTGCTTGCTTGATGTCCAGGAGTAAAGAAGAAGATTTTTAAAGATTGCAATAATTTTGGTGGTTTTGTCCCCACCCCTCAGGCCCCAGGGGGGCGGGGACCATAAAATTCACAAATTTTGTTCCCCTTCACCCATTAATGCTGTATACCAAATTTGGTTGAAATTGGTTCAATGGTTTCAGAGAAGAAGCTGAAAATGTTCAAATGTTAACACACGACGGACGACGACAGACAAAAACAGATAGCAATAGGTCACCTGAGTTACTCAGGTGACCTAATAAAAGGCAATGGGAGCTATTTGGTTTCGATGCCAATTGGTGAGTGCATGATCAAGACACTTGCAATGGTTACAATATAAAATGTGGTTATAATTTTATGCTTATTTAACTTTCTCTGCCAATTTCACGCATATTTTCTCCACTTTGCATTTATAACTGATAAAAATGCCTGTTTTTATAAATGCATGATTTAATTCAATAAATAAAAAAATTTCATGTTTTCTTACAAAGCCTGTCAACTTTAATAGATAAACTCTCAAACTTAAAGATAGCTTCTGGTCAAGCCACTTCGCTAAAATATGGGTTATCTTTTATAGTGTTTACAATCATAATTTTCAACTATAATTTGGTACACAATACAGTTGAACTTTGTTATCTTGAACACTGATGACCCATGCAATAACCGTGTATATTCCAAAGTGATTCAGAAGTCCTAACTGCTAGCCTTACAGAATTTTACCTAATATCTTGAATCCTTGTTGTTTTTTTTCTCTGTCCCATCAAGTTTGGGATAACAAGGTGTGACTGTACAAACATGATCTGGTGATAAGTTCGAACATGATTACGTAATTAGTTATTTATTTATAAGTTATTTTGGTGCTGCATTTCATTTCCAGAATTTTTTGTTATTATGAACTTTTCATTTCCGACATATTTTAGTTTTCATTTCTGACATTTTTCAGACAGTACCTTTTGTAACAGATTTGAAGACTAATTTACCTAAAAAAATTTAAAGGAATAAATCATAAATAAATAATTTAAATCAAGGTTTGTAAATCTATCAACGACTTGTATATAATTAAGTTCGCATGGTGCTGTCACTGACATATAACTTAGTGCACATTAAATGTGGTGAAAATGTTTTATGCTCAATTAGCTCTTTTACCTACACTGTATACTTAGTTCTTCATGTATGCATATGTATTGATGGATTTTTATATTTTTAATCAGTATTTTGCAATAAATACTTTTTAACATCCATTTCACTTACTTAGAAAACATTAAATTGCTGCACAGGTAAATTCCGGAAATGGAAAAAAGAATTATGTCAGAAATGAAAACAAAACATGTTGGAAATGAAATTTAAAAATGTCGAAAATGCTATGCATATTTCTGGAAATGATACGCAGCAATTTTGGCTATGTAACCTGTGTCCATAAAGCTTTGAATTCTTTTTGTTCCTTTTGAAACCCATATCTTACCATTTAATATCTATCATTGTACCACAAGACATGGAATCAAGTTTCTGGAATCGGTTTGAAATATACTGCATACACCTGACCCAGTTGTTTGACAGTGTTCAAATCTTCAGTTGACCACTGGTTCTTCCAATGGAAACCAATGAGAAAGGCCTATTAAGGCATGTGAGCTTTCCAGTTGAAAAATTGTTAATTGTTCATAAATCACTTGTTGTCTTTACTAATTTTAGACAAATTAGGGCAAGAAATATCATTGGTAAATGATATTCAAGATGTAAGAGGATGAAAGGAGTTTTCATTCAAGTCTGTGCTGATCAGTCAAAATAGAACTATCATGTATGGAAACAGCCATTTTCAAGGGAATATACGAGTAATTGACAAGAAGGCAAAGTAGCCATTTAAATAGATGTGTCTAAAGCTATATATAGATGACTGAAAAGCTGATGGAACAAATAACTCATTTGAACAAGCCATAAGGACAAGCAAGCATTTTCTTGCACTTTATCTTATATGAACCTTAATAAGGTTCATATAAGAACACTGAAATATGTACTGTATACAGGGTTATTTTCGCCCCATGTTATTTTCGCCCTTTTGCACTTGTGAACAATTTTGCCCTGTTTTAAATTCGCCCGGAATAGTTTTGTTGAAGAAATTTTGCTGTGTAATTTGAATTCGCACCGTTTTAAATTCGCCCAATCAGGAAGAGGGCGAAAGGGGCAAAATAAAAAGGGGGCAAAAATTTCTCTGTATACAGTATTAATTTTAGACTAGATTACACATTCGGGTTAACTTTATGGGCCCATGGTTCTTTCATTAATTTGTTCTTATTTTGTTCTTATTTTGCAACCTATTTTCAATTCTTTCTTCTTTAAATATGATGCCTCCTTTTTTTTGTAGTAAGCAGATTCACAATTTTAGTCAGGAAGTTCTGGGTTCCCAATGAACTTATAAATGGAGGTGAAGTTCTTTGACCAATTGTGGAATAACCAGGAGAAGGTTAAAGGCTTTGATATTTATATTTTTTTCTTCCAGTTATACCTGTAGGAAACTTTTAATAAAGGTGCTCACAAAGATCAGCACCCGACCTCTGCTTTCCATACAAACTTTTTTTTTAACTATTCATATTAAAACTTTCAAAAGACAGAAATTATCTTACACTCTTCATAGGAAACAATACAAGACAATTTCCTGTCCCTGGGTTTCTAATCAGTTGAAAATCATCGACAACAAAACTTCTACCCATATTCTGGCCTTTTTTAAAAACAAAAACTATGAACAATGTTAAAAGAAAGTATATATTCTATATCATTCTTTTTATCAATTCTAACTCATTTACAGTTACATAATATGTTGCCCAGACAGTAAATTAAAAACAAGTTTCTTACCATATAATTCCATGGCCATGATCATAGATTCCAAATATTACACATAATTTCAAAACTGTATGCTAAACAGAACACTTATCCTGAAGATCTCTCATTTCAAACTTTCAATGGGGGCTTTACTTAGGTATTATGCAGTATGTGTGTACAAGCCTTCAATACCCTGTAATTTTAGCCATACGAGATAAAGGGGTCCTTTTTCCTTCAAAAACGTATTTGGCAACTCCTCAATAAGCTCTGATAAATGGCATCCATTGAGATGCATTAAATGACTGGAAAACTAAGAAGTCTTTAAATTTTGAACAAGTACTGATTATATATATACCTAAAATTTTTGTCAGGTAAAATGTGTGTAAGTGGCCAGGTATTCTAAAGGTAGAGAACAGGTAACGGCCAGGTAAACTCAGTCTGATATTTAGAGGGAGGAAACAGATGGGGCCTTCTTCTTAACAATCCATCCAAAAACAATACATATAGAGTCTCATTTTATTGCATGACAATTTAGTAAAGAAGTTTATTTAAACCTTAATAAATGTTTATAACATGTAAAAAATGAAAAGTTTCTATGCTAGGGTTTTCCTCTGAGTTTATGGCTATAGAAAACTGCTGGTATTGGATTTTAATACCTAAAATATACCTCTAATTTTTTTTTTTTTTTTTCAATTTAAAAAAAAAATATTACTTTTGTCTTAGTTTGATTTCAGGTTTTGAGTAATGGGGGTGCAGGAGGAGAAAATCTGGGAGAGGTACCCCCTTCACTTAATTACAGTCAAACTTCCTTATCTTGAACCCGATAAGGCTAAGAAACACTTCGAGATATCCAAGGATTCGAGATATCTAGGATAAACTATCCTTAAGAATAAGTGGTTGGGACTTCCACATCACTTTAACATATCCATGCTCAGTTCAACTCAATTTAACTTTCAAAGGAGTGTTTCACAAAAACCTTACTTTCTATCATCAATTGTAATGTTTTTTTTTTTAATTTACTAAGACAATCTTTAAAATAATGTTTGTATGTCCTCTCCTGACTCAGGTTAAAATATTGGGTCAGTAGGTTACAAGGTGAAAAATTCTTATATGTAAAACATTTTGATATACATGTTGACAGAATAAAAAAAAGGCAAGATTGAAAGGAAGATAAAAACAGTTTCCTGGAAATTAAAAAAAAGTTTAGAGTAAGGCCATGCAAAATTAATTACTTGGTTCTCAGGCCTTTTTTCAAGAAATATGTGAGGGAGGGAGGCATTTTTTTTTCTTTTTTATTGCCCCCAAAACATGATGAGGCAGCTTTTTACATTGTACAAAACCTCAAAAAATGATGAGGGAGGTGATTTGGTGTTTTTATTTTATTGATTTGGCAATAAAAAGGGTCAATGAGGCACCCTTGGGAGAGATGAGGGAGGGCCTGAGAACCAAGAAATTAATTTTTTTTTGCCTAAGACATTTTAACACAGTCAGGCCAGAGAGGGCAAATAAACAATTATTCAAAGATAGCCTCATTTTTCATGATTTAACAAGAAAGTTGACTTCTGTGTATGTCATGTACTTACTTTTTCCATGCCTTCTGGATTTTAGATGCTGCCTTTTGTTTTAGCTTGTATTGTCGTTGTCGAGATTTTTCGGTACTTTTGATCTGCTTCTGGTTTTCTTTTTGTCTCAGGACTATTTCCTGTTCTGAGAGATCCCTTTCCTTCCGCCTGTAAGATTTAGATTGACCAAGTTGAATATGCTGAGAAGATTTGAAGAAATTTTGAAATGTGGCAGAGAGTGCTCTGAAGAATTGTGGCATTTCTGGTTATTTCCCTTGAATAGTTAAGGCACTCCAAGAACTAAAACTAAAACTTTCCAATCACTCAAAAAGAGAAACTTTTTTTTCATATAATTTTTCACTCGATATCTTTAAAATCCAAGCTAATATTTCAGAGTCTCCATTTTTGGAATTAATGTTTGAAAATTGTCTTGGAGAATATTAAACCATGTCCATGTAGAACAGTTTCTGTATTATAAAAGAAGCTTGACCAATTTAAATGGGATATATTATTCCAATATCCAGTCTTGTAAAGAACTCCTTATTCTTTCTCCAAATATTGATGGAAGTGATTGAAAAAGGAAAGATGTTTAAATCCCCATCAAACACACTTTTTGTTTTTAAATAAATAATAATGAAACCGAGTTTTCAAACACCTGCACCATAAAAATTTCCACAAAAAAAAAACACCCAGAAAAGGTATACAATGTACGTAATTCAAAGATAAACTTTTGCAACTAATGACCTTATGCTTTCTGTCAAACCCTGTTTCTATAGACATATACATTTAACATCCAATTATTAGCCCTCTACAATTTATCTGGTTATTTTGAAGAAAACTCCTAATCCTTTCTGTTATAGTATTTAAATAGCCACACAGCTTAAAAATCTGTAGTTTCTTTAGAAATGTTTGTCAAAAGATTGGATGTAAACTATTGAACTACCAATTTGTAAACTGACAAATTCTGTATTCAAGCGGGCATATAATCACAATGCTAATCTCTCACATTCAATTTACCCTTGATTTTAAAGTAATTGAAAGGAAATGGTGTATTTGAAAGATATATATTCAATAAAAATTTTAATCAAATGCTGTACTTAAAGTACATATATTTATATTGTAAACAAGAACGTGTGACATTATGAATTTGTTTGATTATAAACACTTCCCAAATTACACATGGCAACAGAAATTTTAATGATTTCAACTTGAGATCAGAGATTAATTCTATAAAATTGAGAACTGAGACTAAATCAATAAAATTGAGATCTGAGATTAATTCAGTAAAATTGAGATCTATACAGATTTTTTCCCCCTAAAATAGAAATGATCAAAATTTTATTAACAGATGCATTTTCAAAAACCAAATGACATATATTATCTGGGTTTTCATCAATCATTGTAAGCTATAAAATTCTTCTTTTATCTTACTAAATGAGAAGCATAATTGTGTAAGACAACAATTAACACAAAGACTGTTATTCCATTCATATATCTGTTGATACGCAGACTGTTAATTTTATAAAATTAATATCCTCAACAAAATGCACAACATGTTAAAGCTATTAATTAATAAAATAATTATATTGTATTAGAAATAATCTTAAAATAATTTAAATTTTCAAGCATATATGTATATAGATATATATGAAACAGCAACCATGTGAGTTTCCAATCAGTTTTAAATATGACAAAGATACCAACGGTCAATTAATTACAAAATGGTTTTTCAGCAAATTAAGTCAAAAGTTATAGACACTATATATATACAGGCTACATTTTCAAAATCAAAAACCTAGTGACAGTGAACATCATGGAAAAATTAAAAGAAAATCAAAATTTGATATTTTTTTTTTTACAGGAATAACGTTTAATTCAGAATAACCAGGTGGTCCTTCTAGCAGTGTTCACTGTAACCAGGTTTCACTGTATGACATGAAGTTGGTTAATCATTTTTAATCAAGAATGATTATGCATAGAAACCAATAAAAACTTATAATCTTTATTATCAGATTATGATGTTTGCAAACTGCATTATTTTCAAACCAATAATACAAAGTTTACCTCTCCAATTCATCATAAATTTGAATTATACTGGTACTGATGAGAAAATCTCTGAAATATATACCAAGATACTTATAAAATGAAATGAGAAGTTAGAACAATTGATGTTTCCCTCTTGCTTCATAGGTCTCAGAAAATTTCAAAAAACATCTTTGAAATTGATACATGTAACAGCTAGAGGCAAGTCCATGTGATTGCAATCTCTGCCATAAATTTGGACAAGTGTCCACTGAAATTTTCTTGTTTAGATCCTTCCCAGTGGAAAAAAGTCACAGATGACTAATGGATGGGTACCTGAACATCTAAGAAAATATTTGAAATAGGGGCCAAAACTGTTGGAAGAATAACATGTTGAAATACTGGTTACAGACAGATGGAAGACAGACAACTTATGATGGCATATTAGCTCTTCAATAAGTAGAACTTATTAAAAGGACAATATCGGTAAAGGGCTAAGGATAAAGAAGTATTTTAGCAATTAATGTGAGGAAAAAAAACAAGGATATATTATCAACCAAATGGTATATAAAAAGGAATTTAAAACATGCTCGAAAGTATTAAATGGGCAAAAATATCAATTCAATTCTTAGTGCCTTAAATGTTTAACCAAACCAAACCTCCAACATCCCAACCCCTTCAGTGTGTGTAACTATTTTATGCCTTCCCTACAACATCTAAAGTATTAACTGGGCAATAGAAGAACCGTCCTTCTGTAAGTTACATATGCTGAAACATGCTCTGTGGCAACGCACTTTGAAAATTTTTTTCAAAGAGCGTAAAAATTGGACGAAATTAACGCACTTTGAAATTTTTTTTCAAAGTGCGTTAAATTTGGGACATACTCAAAGCGGTTTGAAATATTTTTCAAAGTGCATTAAGAGTGAACATAAACATTTTTACCATGGGGAAATTTAACGCACTTTGAAAAAAAATATGTATAAAATAAAAAATTCTAGACTTAGGTTTTAGTAATTGAGAGAATCAATTTCTAATAATTATATCTTTTGAAAAACTTTTTAATTCAATTGTTACATTATACATGTAACCTCATTGAGAACAAAGAGAAGACGAGTAGAGGGTCTCTCAGCCACCTCTCTCTTTTTTGTTTGATACATTAGTATTATACATAGCAGTGGGTAGCAAATTGAAAGTGGA
>PRKT01000592.1:57995-105802 GCA_003671525.1 Saccostrea glomerata | reverse complement strand
CCCCCCCCCCCCCCAATCCCCAAAAGTGGCCTCCCAAGGTAAGGCTCAATTTTCAATGCCTATATTAGTATATCTTTGCTAAACATTTGTGTGCCTAAGTCCCCCCCCCCTAACGATGCCTATACACTACATCCAATTATGTACAGTATTTGTCTAACTGGTATGACGTTGAAGACTTTCAATAAATTTTAGTTGACATAAAATACATGCAAACAGGAAAAAAAATTAAGTACAGTCAAACATCTAAGAGACAAGGAATTTTCAAAGTATGGAAAAATCAAAGTCGCCCACTTTCACATCCTGAAGTGACCTTATCACCGAAGAGTCATCAAACGGATTCAATTAAAATATCATACCTAAGATTTACAAACACATTTTTTCAAAGTGCGTTAATATGGTCGATATTAACGCACTTTGAAAGTAATCTTATTTTTTCAGAGTGCCTTGACTTGGTCACAAATTTAACGCACTTTGAAATTTTTTTTCAAAGAGCGTAATTTTTCAAACTGCGTTGTAACAATGCTCTCAAGATCTGAAAACCCCAGTAAACCTCAAAATTCACCATCTGCAAAACTTTGTGTTGCCAAAAAGAACACAGACAAAAAAGCTAAAACAGAAACAAACAAACAAAACACCAAGGCACTTAAAAAAAACTACCTTCAAAAAGTTCCTTTTAATTATTCAGAGACTTGAAATATGGACTCCAAAATATTTACTACCATATTCTGAAATATAATTCTACTTTGTTCAAGTACAGATAAAAAAATACATATACTTTTAATCAGACAATTTACCTTGATGACCGTCTCCATGCAAATGCTTTGTTAATTGGCGGTAGTGAATTTGGCCCGTGGCTTTTTAAAGGTTCGTTCATAAATTTTCTTATGATGTTGAGTTTTGTTGTGAATTTTTGCCATTTGACACTTTTGGTTGTTCCAGTTAAGTCTGGTAATTGTTCCACAGTTCCTCCCATAATTAAATAACTTTATAAAAGCCACTAAAAACACTTGACTCTTGGAGAATTAAATTCCCACAATACATTTATAAAACAATGAAAATAAAATTGACCGAGATCAAATTAATCCATTATGAGCAAAGGTAATTATGGATTTTTTTTTTTCATTTTCATTCTGGGATTTCAAAAAAAGATCTCCATCATAGAATTCTAAGGCTGTAAAAAAATTATTGCACAAATTTCATCCAATTTTTGCACACACCGACTATTGTTGAGAGCTCACAATTTAATATTGGAAATCAATCTGGTCATTCCACGAAAATTGAATTCTTCTCCGCAAACAATATCCAGGGACAATTAAAATTTCAAATTGTCTGTCAGATACGATAAACTTAGAGAACAAAAGCTCACACACCAGTTCTCTTCTAAAGCGTTATCTTTACATCTACATAAATCCTGTCTTTAAAATAGGCTATTTAAAATCTACTTTCTATAATCCCCATTTAAAAGAAGTAATTCAATAATTAAAAAAACACTTTTAATGGTTGAGTATTTGTATTAAAGGTATGACTGACTATCTCGTAATTTTTCTGTCAGACAATAGCCATAGAGTTCATGTTACCAATCAAAGGCTATTCAATTTGCCCTAATGCCTAGGAGATCTACCCAGACGATTTGTAACAAATAAATAACAATAAGGAATTAAGATAACAGTCATATGAGAAAGAAAGACTTCTACTTAAAATGCTGTATATTTGGTATTGGTATGTCATTTCCCAAATTTATTGTTTTAATGTTTTAATTTACTTAGGTTATATATACAGTCTAAAATGGCCGAATCTTCTGTTCAACTTGGCCGAAGCGTCTGATCAAGTTAATTTAGATTGGAGAGATTGTCTGATATCTTTAAAAAAATAAAAAGATTCCCTGAACCTTTTAACTGTTTCATTCACATAGCTCATTATTATATTAATTAGATAATAAAAACCTGGTAGGTGGGAGGGGGGATAATCATGTAAACCTACATGTATTTCTCAAGTAAACCATTAAGCAAGAAAATGTGGGAGCCAAGTTACATAATAAAGTTTGGTGGTGGTGGTGAGGGTGGTTGGGGGGTTGGGGTTGGCAAAATATAGAGTCATTCTAGGATGGGGTACATTTATTGGCTTGCTTTTAGGATTGATTCTGACTGGGAGCAAGTCAACAATTAAATGTTTTGTTATACTTGTACCTGAACAACAAATCTAACATAGAATTTTTTTATATGCTCAATAAAAACATTGGAAACGTTGGACTTTTGACAGATTCATAATGAAAACAATATTTAATAAACTTAAGGCATAACAATAGTCAATACGTAATTAAACAAGTTTTATACTTTTTGAATAGTACAGTATGACATATATCGAAAGAAAAAAAAAGACATAAATAAAGATACTAAAAATGTCAAACAAACCTTCGAAAAGAAACAATTCTAATTTGATCATACTGCATCCCTTCAGATGTCTGAATCCTACTGATACTATCTCTGACACACACATTGCATGCAACCTCCAAGAAAAACAAATCAAACACTCCCCTCCACGACTTCCATTTTATTACTTCCCCTCGGAATAAAATGCTCCAATCTTTTTGAAATGGTTCAGTCTCAGAGCCATACAAATCAATGATACAGATGACTCTAAAGAGCAGCATCTTTTATGCAATGATGGGCAGATTGATTGTTTCAATATCCAAGTACTTATGATGCAAATTGTAGTATGCTACCCCTGTCGCTAAATGAAACTTTTCAATATTCAGAATTGATTCATGATCATTAAAGATAAAAATCCATGCAAGTCATAGCTGTATATTTTTTTCTAGAGATTTTTTTTTAAATAAAAATAAATGATCTTTTAGTCCATTGTTATTGGCCTAAAATGCACCAAACATTGTTTGAAAATTTCTACAAAACAATCTGATCCCCTTTAAAAAATCAATTTTCTAATTATGCCATATGCGCCCAAGTACAAACGTTTCAATATAACTATAGTAACATTAATGATGTACCCTAATGTGTTTGCATCTTCAGGCAAGCTCTTAGGACAGTCAAATGATTAGACTCTTTTCATCTTTCCAAATAAGGTATTCTATCAAAAGTCTTCAAATATAGATTGATAAGAACATTCATAAATTTGGCCCAAGTATTTATAGTTTAGCCTCAGTAATGCGGACTCAAATAATCTGGATGTTTCACCTTTCAATTCAAATTTTTGGGGACACAGTTTACATTTCCATATGCCTTGCAATTATAACAGGTATATTTCAGCTAAGCTTCATAGCTTGAGAACGCAAGCATCAAATTTAATGAGGATGAACTGTATACATGCACCACAAAAACATTTAAAATTCATACAAAATTATCAATATGTATAAAGTATCTGCATATTAAATGAATGAAAAATCTCAATAAAGAGTGTTTTGCTAAAGCATATTATCAATTTTATAACATAATGATATGTTTTCCAATTTATATTTTTTCTCTTGAATTTTTAAACTTTTAGGATCAATGTATAATTAGTATATATTTTTCAATCTTGTTTTTTCCAATATTGGACAATAAAAATGTCCAATTAAAAATTTAATTCAATTAAAATCAGTTTTGTCATATAATTTGAAAATTTCATGCCATTTTAATGAGAAAATGTTAGAATTTTCAGTTTTAAAAAAAGCAAAATTAATTCCCTGACATAAATTTAATAACATTGTATATCCTAGATTGGAATATAATGATGTACGTCTCTGTTTTCAGTTTTCGCAATTTGATCATTGCAAGCCTTTACAACAAATTTACTCATAATTCAAATTCTCTTTTACACGAAAGTTTGTGTAGACTATTAATGTACAAGTGTTAATTCATTAACATGAGTGTTGGACAAGTAGATAATCCCAAAGTGAGGTGAGAATATGGATGGTTATAAGGCTAAATAAACAGTCACTATAAGTCTACACTGTCTTTAAAGATTAATCTGGGCATATGATAATACAAAGTATCTGAAATTCATTTATTTGCTAGGAAAACCTGAAACTTAAATACATTCAAAAACATACAGTCCAAGTTTACATGAGATTCAAAATTATTTGATTATAAATATTTATGGTTCTGAATTGAACTGTACTCACTTTTTCTTCTGTTTGAGTTCTTTCTTTTCCCTTATCTTTGGCACTTCCTCTTCCTGTAGAACCTCTTCCTGTTTGACTGTTGGAGGAGGTTCCTGTTCCACCAGACTCATTTCTTTGAACACAATATTTTGGCGATTAATGACTTCCTCTTTGTGTTTTTTGTCCTCTTTCTTTCTTGTCTCTTCCACAGCTCGCTTCCTACAATTTAATAATTAAATCATTAAATTTTTTTGATGAATTTTTAATAGAAAGATTTTAAATCTCAATAAAATGGGACTTTTATAATAAATTATATTTAACAACAATTTACTGTTACAGTATTGAAAAGATAAAATGGTCCTAGAGAAACACATCAGCATTACAACTGACACATTTTATGCTAATTTTGATAAAGTGTTTGTATTTATAGAATCAAAACAATAGAAATAGAAATACATTGTTTCCAACAATGGCCAGTTCTGCCTACCTTGCAGCCTCTTTCCGAAGCTGGTCATGTTTCATCAGCAGTTTCTTCCTTTCTGAAAAAGTCTTCCTGATTCTATACCCTCTGAACACTTTCTGCAAAAGTCATCAGTTAATATGCAATGTTATTATTACAATTAAAAAGTAGCAAAACTAATTAAGTTATACAGTAACCAAACAGCGCTCTTAGAAAACATTGTCGCATATATCTGCAGTGATTTTCTTTGATCTTTCTGTGGTGATACATGTATATCACATATGCAATAATACTTTCCACGCCCCTTCATATATCACTGCAGGAGGCAGAAATCAGGTCAACATTTTTTTTATTGAATTAAATTGACACTCTCAACATGCTCAATGAAATTTACGTCATCAGACATGTTACAAGTTGCTTACATCATAGATTGCCTCATACTATTGGTTATATCGTTTTCATGGGGCGTTAAAGTCGAGTCCCCTCAATTTCCATGCCCCATGAAAACGATATACAAATAGTATGAGGCAATCTATGATGTAAGCAACTTACATAGACATGAGGTGCATGTATATAGCCACTTTTTGATTCAAAGATTCTATATAGTAACTAAAAGTAATCTCTGCTTCAAGACGAAAATATTTTTTGATATGGTACTGCAAAAAGGAAACCCGTAATTTAGCTTTATACTGTATACAAGTTTGTTTTTGACCTGTGTTATTTTCGGTCTTTTAGACATGCACACAATTTTGCCCTGTTTAAATATTAATTTATATTCAACCAGTCACAGTTCTGTTTATGAAATAAAATTGTTTTCTTAAAATTTGCCCCACCATTTCTAAATTCACATACTAAGGTAGGATGAACGAGGCAAAAATAAAATGGAGGCCAAAATGTCCCTGAGTGTATTGTGTACAGCAAAACTCGGTTATAACGAAGTCACTGGGACCTGTGAAATTACTTCGCTATATCCGTAATTCGTTATAACCATATAAGAAAACATTAAATTTATATAGCTGGGGATCCAAGATAACTTCGCTATATCCATAAATTCGCAATATCCGTGTTAGTACTAAACGAGTTTTGCTGTATTATTAACGAATGAGTGAATACCTGGATACTGAGAGCAGCTAGATCCTGAATACCCGTAATAGACAGCGCCCCCTGCTCCAGCATGTACTGCGCGACGTCGTGGTGCTCTCCCATCAAAGCATAATCCAGGGGCGTATATCTAAAATATAGTAGTTAGAATTTACATTAAACCACACACATATGATTTAATCTACTGCTCTTCAACATTAATATATTAAATACAATGAATTTGTTGAACAGAATCAGGGGTCCTAATCTTATTTCTACTCTATGTTATAAATACAGTCAAACCTCTTCATCTTAAACTCAACGGAATTGAGAGAAAACTTCAAGACGTAAAAAAAATTGATATAACATTAAAATGCATATATATACAGTAGAAAAGTGGTTGGGGTTTCCAACTTACTCTGACATTATAACCATTGTATTCAAGATAAAGCAAAGTTTGAGTGTATATCCCATGCTACTATTTCTTTGACACTACATGTAGAATTTATCTATAATCACCATTTTTTTTTTTAATTAAAACATTGCAAAAAATTTTCTTTTTTTTTTTTTTTTTACAAAACAGTATGATCTCCCCTTCTGAACTTTCATCAACAGAATCTTTCCCTCTTTTATATAATTTCATTGATCATGTTAGCAAAATAGTACTGTAAGCATATTACATTTGGCTGCATTATGTATTCTTTTACAAGATAGCACTTTTGGTGGAGTGTAACTTCCATTAGTTCAATGCTAAATGTCTTGAACATATACACAGGAATAGGAACATTAAGAAATCACTCAATCAAATCTACGCTAACTTGTTTGAAAATTAATTTCTGCCAAATATTGTACACACTTAAAATAATGTATTTACAATATAAGGAAAACAGATTATCAATAAAATAAATTTGAGTTTCAACAAGAGATTATGACTTAAGACAAAAGAGAAAGTCAAAGGAAATCCGTTTCGGAAAATCTCACTTTTGGCAGAAAATTTTTTTGTCTACATTTTGTAATTCATTACAAGAAAGAGCAATTGCAAGATACATCTCAGATGATAATTCCTATGCAACTAAAAACATTTTTACATTCTCAGAGCAATACTGAAAAAAAAAAATCTGAAACAGTCAATATCTGAAATTCAATTTCCACTTCAAGTTTGTTGCAATTAAATTGAAAATTGTTCTGAATGCCAATTGTATACTTAAAAAAAATTGTTGTCTGCAGTTTGTTGAAACCAGCTGCTCAGTATCAATGAAATTTTGGGTTAAATTAGTAAAGGCAAATAAGTTAAATACCATTATTTGTCCATGTTCAAGTAGTATTTGCATAAACTCATGTAAGATGCTATTGAAATTACGTACACGTGCAGAATTTCAATTTGACTTATGTCAAAATTGGAACTATGCAAACAAGTAATCATTTATTGCATCAAGATAACTTGCAGTGAAATAATAACTGCTGCCAAATCTCTTTTCTAAACAAATATTTTTTTAAATTTTACAACAAAGTATTTGTCTATCAGCAAATCGAAATAAAATGAAAGCTAGGCATTCAAAGAAGGTATATTGGATCACATTATTTTTTAAAAAGTAATTCAGGTCGAATAACATCTAGCATATGTAATTAAAATGATTGTTTTTGTATGACATGAATATCTACCTCATTGAGCTACATCAATATCAAGAAATTAGAGTAAATTAGGTCACAAGAAAGCTGAACATGAAAAATATTTTGTAACGGAGAGGAGAAAATGCAGCGGACCAGACCGGGATTCAAACCCGGGCCCCCTGAAACTCAGGTCAGGTGCTGTATCAACTGAGCTATCTGGCCACTGGTGATCAAACCCAGCTGACCACCACAATTGAAATATTCCCAGCAAAAATATTATAATCAAATGTTACATGTAGTTTAAAGTCATTAGGAAAGTCCAAGGATTCTGATGAATGTGATAATAAGATGCTCTCATCAAGATGCACCTAGTAAGCATGAAGTTCTATGAATTACTTAACCATAATAAATAAAATGTTTTGAATACATTTGTTTTTTTAAAAAGTAAGATCACAAGAAAGGTCAAGGCTGGAAGAAATGCTGTCACTATAATTAAAGGTGCATCTGTGAAGGAATTTTTTTATGAATTTGAAGAATACCTAATTGTAATTAAGAAAATGAATTAAATGCAAAAATAAGAAAGGTAAGTTCAAGGTCATAGAAAAGATCACTAGCTGTTACAATTTTTTTCACAGAGGAGAGGCAGATGATGGCTATCATGACATACTTCATGCTGTGATTTTGGCATAAGTAGTTATACAATTGGTGAAAAATTCAAGAGTTATCTCTCTTGGTTTTACCAGGTACATATAAAGCTCCTACAGCAGCCACAAGATAAAATAATCCTATAAAATTATAAGCATGCCATACTAGAACCCTAAAAATATGCGAAATCAATTGCTGAATAATTTCACAAAAATCCCTGCTTGCAAAATAAATTAACTCATATCTATTTTCTGGTGGTAGAATCTATTAATACATTAGAACAGTTATTTGACCAGTTCAGAATAAGAAATAAGAAACCAATTTGGCGGTGCTGTAAATATACCCGTACAAGGCATTATTTCTAAATCTCAGTTTTTTTTTCTCAGTTCAATGACCTGTGGAATAAAATACTGTTTCATAAAAGTTCAGCCATTTCCCAAAAAATTTATTTAGCAAGTTAACATAGGTACTCATTTTACCAGCTACGAATAAGCCGACAAGTTCTGATTCAATTTGACCCTATAAATCAAAAAAAATATCTGTCTCACACATTATCCATTGGCATGCCCAAGAAAATTTAAAATCATTGCTTACAAATAAGTTACATGTATTTGTGTTTCCGAAGGATAAAGAGAAACTAGAGGTACTGTGAGCACTGAGCTCACTTTAATGATAGCCCACGTCTCCTCTATGATTATCATAGCAAAGTCCAAGTTTTGCTCTGAAAGACCTTAAATAATTGTCAGATCAGTTAAATAAGAGGTGCGCAATGGAATTTTAAATAAAGAATCTGTGAAAGTATCATCAAATTTTATTCAGTGGTATAGGAGGAATTGTGGATAGGAAATAGGTATACTCTTCAATATAAGAAAGAATGACAGTATCCATGTTGTGCGAAAGGAGCCTAAATTATGTGTCAATCAAAAAATAAACTAGAAGATCCATTTTGGCAGTATTTATTATTTAACAAAGCTTCTGTAAAAGCCTCATCAAATTCTGTGAAAGTCTCATTGAATTTCATTCAGTGGTAGTAAAGGATTTGTGGAGAAGAAATGGGTCAAAGCGTGTAAGACGGGCGAACATACAGCTAGACGGAAGAACCTAATGACAGATGGATGGACAAACATCCCATCAAAATATATACCCTCTACCCCTTCTTTACAAGCTTGGGTGTAATAAGTAATGTTAACAATGAAGAAAACAACGAAAAATGAATACTTATTATAGTGTTTAAAATGGGTATTTGGAACTAGTAAAATAACAACAAGAAAATATTCCGATATTTTCCAGTGTTCTAAGTATATATGTTAGACAAGCTTTTAGTATTTGTTAGAGTACATATCAAACTTACTTTTGATACCTGGAATGTTATGTGAAAAATTGACATTTCTACAGAGATTTTTCTGCAGACTCGTATGAGTGGTGATTCAGATTTGTTGCATTGTAAAAGTATGTCGACTGTTTCAAGTACGATAACGAAATCGAACTGACGGCGAAAAAATCAAAACTTCACATAATTCAAACACAAATCAATAGGCCTTCTAACCATAGGTATCAATTTGTGTTTACTCTTTGAATTAGTTAATTATCAGCTCTTCTATTAATAATTATTTGAAACTGGTCAAAATTCAGAACTGGCCAAAGGACTGTAGTAGTAGGAAGAAATTATTAATAAATCTTATGTATTATAAACTTCTAAAATATGCTAACCAATGCCACATTGTATTACGCTGCATACTGTAGATCGATCACTATATTTTTGTGACATCTTATTTTAGTGAGATAGCTTATTGCGTATTTATAAGTGAGGCAACATTTTTGCTAGCTATATATGGTTTTGTTATACATAATCCTTACTATCGTAAATATACGTGAAATTGTAATTTTCCTCAACAGACAGACTCACCTAACTTCGTGAAAAATTGAAGTTTTCATAAATAAAAAGTTTTTTACAGTAATAAGGTTAGAGTAGAAATATTGCCTATTATCAATCAAGCTCAGATTTCATATCAACTATACACTTGAGTGATGACTCAATGTGCCTGGTACACTAACCTGTCCTCTGTCATCTCCATGTGGTTAGGAAAAGCTTGGTACTCAATCAGTAACTTAACAGCATCTAAATGTCCTTTACTACACCCCCAGTGTAAAGCTGTCATACCCTGAAATGGTCAAATTTTATTTTATGTCTATCTAATTATCAACTTTTTATCTTCAAGTTATAAATTACTCACTTTCAATGAAATGTACAATTCACGTATGAAATGCTGAAATAACTTCCTAAAGTTTAGTAAAACTAAAGATATTTACATGTATATATATTTCATGTATGAAACACCTTAAATCTTAAACCCTTAGGATTTAATTTAATTATAATGAAATGTACATCCTGTCACATGACTTACATCTCTGTCTCTGGCATTAACATCTGCCTTGTGTTCTATTAACACTGACATACAGTTCACAAAACCACCATACGCAGCGCACTGCAAAGGAGTCCGCCTACAGTAAATAAAACAGAGGAAACCTCATATCATGCAGGCACATTCTTTTCCTCTAAATCAGTGGGATATTTACTCACTTTCAGAAAGACAGAACTGTACTGACAAAGTTCAATTTTGGTGAATTTCACTTGAAATACTTCCTGTATCTATATTTGGTTGATTATAATTTTGGTTCGATACTTTTTTAGAGAAAGGTTTATTTAATTACAAGCTGATCATGTATGCTTTAGATCTACATATATGACGAGAATTTAACTTCAGAATCTCACTTTATGTTATCCTAAATTATAATTGAAATTATTGAAATAAATATACTATAAAGTGTCCTATAAAAAAAACAAAGTGTCTTTCCCAACAAAAAAAAAATGCTGTACACGTATGAGATTACTGTAAACCAACTTTTATTCCTGCATGAGAAATTTCAGCTAGTTCGCGAGAGCCTCATCATCACGATTATTTCTCACCGCAAACCGGTCCTTAAAGTCTCTGTGTCTATTAACAACAGATCCAAAACAGACTTGGTAAATCGCGAAATAAAGTCATTGTGAATAAAAGTTGGTTTACAGTATGACTTATAAATCGACTGACCCTGAGTAATCTCTGATGTTAGGATCCACGCCATACTTAATGAGAGTCTGGCAAATATAGGAATGGCCACCTAAAGCTGCCCTGTTATAGAGGAAACAAAACAAAATATTAACATGTCAGCTAGAAGAAACAAACACAACTTCACCATTGTTTTTTTCTTCTTTTGTCACACTTATTTCTTCAAAGAATCATTGATGCAAGTACATGTAATTGCCATATGTCTGAAAATGCGTATGCTCAAGAGAAATTTTTTTTTTACGAACTTCCAGTTGTGTATTGAATAAAATCTTACCAATGAAGGGGTGACCTTCCATCAAAATCCAGAACATCGACTCTAGCACCATAATCAATCAATGATTGGACCACACTCGTGTGTCCCATCTCGCAGGCTCGAAACAAGGCGGTGTGCTTCAGTCGGTCCACGGCGTCGATGTGAGCTCCGTGGTCCAGTAGAAGCTTCACTGTCGAGGCGTGACCTGACAAACCAGCAGCATGAAGGGCTGAAACACAAAACATAGTGATGATTTAGTTAACTTCTACAAGGAATGTCATTTGAAAATTTAAAAAAATTCATAAAATCACCAAATTCAATAAATTGTAAGAGAATGTCATTCATCAATCTTAATTAAAGTTTCAAGAAGATTTTAAAAATTACTCCTGCAATTAAAAATCATTAAAGGATCATCAGTTTCACACACATACGGTAGATTCCTAAATATACACAAGAATTATAGCACAAATTTGTGAAAAGCACCACTGACAAAATCAAAATTACCCATTTTTATTGCTATGGTGCTGATATATATATATATGAAAAATCTGTTGAGCAACCATCTACTTGTGAATACCGTAATTGTTCTTGCGATTGTCTAAGAGCACTTTTGCAGTAAATGTGTACTAATCATCTCGAAATAAAAGGAATTTACAGAAATTTTTTTCACTCAGATACACAACAGGATTAAATTTACCATACTGGTAAGTAATGGACATGCTTAGTTAAATGGACTTACCTGATCCTTCGTGACTGTCTACCTGCTGTATGTCCACATTATGTTTGAGATAGACTCCGATGACCTCATCCGCACCCTTCCCAGCAGCCCATATAAATGCCGAGCGACCCTCAATGTCTGGCTCATCCACAACATTCTTACACGAAAGGAACACTTCAACTGTTTCCTATAGGAGAAAAGAAAATTAACGTCAAATCACATTTGTCATGTAAATAGATTTGTAGCATAATTAAGAGTTATTCCCCTTTGTTAAGATTGTCATACCACCCTGATTTGAATACATACATTATGTTTGCTCTGAAATTAATTTGAAAACCATATCAGAAAAAAATACTGTGCAATAGCAATCTAGTTAATAAAATCATTTTAAAATAAAAATGACTCAATCAGTAGATCATTTATTCTTGACTCACATAGTGATTATTCTGAGCAGCATAATGGAGTGGAGTGGCACCATTAGAATCTGATACAGAGTATTCAGCACCATTGTCCAGCAGCAGCGCAACCACAGCAGAATGGCCTGTCAAATAAGAGATCATTTGTGATAAAATGTGCACTGCCTGTCTGCACCCTAAATATTGTATTGTATTGGTTTTTGACTATACTGAGAGAGTTAAAGCAAGTAATGCTTGTGCAGATCTTATTGAATTTTCGAAATTTAATCCATTGTGATATATGAATCTTACCCAGTACAGCTGCCCAGTGTAATGGTGTCCTAAACATGTTATCAAGAGCAGACACATTACAGTTCTCCACTGACGTCTGAAAGATAGCAAAAATCAAAACAGGCATTAGGGTATTACAGTACTAAATAGTATGTCCCATGAAACCAATGTGTCAGGTTATCAAGACTAGAACTCAAAATTTATGGCATTAAATTGAAATATGTACATGCCCCAGGGTCATAAAACTAAGTCAAACTCACTTTTGATCTCAATCTCACTTTACCACTATTTATTCCTTTGGTAAAAGTGAGACTGAGATCAAAATTGAGCTCATCAAATTTTTATGTCCACAGGGTCAGGTCTTCATTGAAATATTCAGTGAATACAAGTAAAGTCTACCAGTGCTCTAACAATGGCCTCGTTCCCGTCGGCTACGGCCAGATGAAGGGCTGTTCGTCCCTCGTAATCCTGCCAATTTATAACACTGGGCGTGGTCTCCTGTAAGTACAGGAAATTCAGTCATTGCGGGAAATGTAAAGTGTGTTAATTATTTTACAGCATACAACAAAACAGCAAAGTGCCAGGGATGGGCAATTTTTCTTCATAATAAACTAATTTGTTGCATTTGTTAGCTTCACAGTATGTTTGAAACCCACAGGGAATGAAAATCTCTTTGCTTTACCAGGGTAATTGTCAATTCATTATAAGCATGTTTGCTATAAGTGTCTTTTATTGCATATATATGTACTTTGTCTACAACAAATTAATGAAATACAGGACAGATGCATCTTAGAAATAGAGGGAAAAAACACCTTGCATTATGTTTTTAGATTTTTTTTAGGCCAGTTTCCCTTGAAATAGATTTATTACTTTTTGAACTCTTAGCTTAATTCAGAATAACTTTCCCTTGATGCACTCTAAAGTAAAATGGGAATTTAAGTTAATAAACCTATGAAATCCAATCTTTGCTTCCATTTCTATTATTATTATAGAGCCTACCTAAAGGTCATTTTAGGACAGATGTTTGCAGGTGTCTGTTTTTGATAGAATATAGGAGGTCTTACCAGTATTGTTTTGACACAGTTGACTGCTTCTGAATCTCGGCTACTTGCAGCCCAGTGGAGTGGTGTCTTCCCCTCGACATCAGGAATACCAATGTTAGAATCCTAAAAAAATAACATGCCAATAACAGCAATTGACAACGAAGAAGTGCACAATATATCCAATTTTGATGAGAGTAAGACTACAAAACAAAGGCCAGCATAGCCAAAATCCATATAAATTCTTTCAAAAATAGTTTTAGCTAAAATATTGGATAATTTCTAAATATAAAACATGCATGAATAAGAATGAATGGTTGTAAGGCATATTCATTGTTCATGTGACCTACCTGTTTGATCAACATTTTCACGTGTTCCATATTGCCATATGATGCTGCCCAGTGGAGCGCCGTTCTCTGTGGAAAACAACCAAATTATTTACAATCCTACTTTCAAATATTCTACAACTATATTTCCTTTCTTTACAAGAATTTAGTAAAACTTTTAAAATTAGATTCATTCATGTCCATAAATATCAAGAGGCAGATGATGTCAGCACTATGTGTTTACTAACCAGGGTAATATATACTGAGCACTTATGAGGGATAAATATCAAAATTCACTTCAGTACCTTATTTCTGTCTTGGTCATCAATTTCCCCTGGTGACAGTTGCCGTAGCAGTAGTGCCATACATTTGGGTGACTTATGCCTGGTACAGAGGTGTACCGCTGTTTGACCTTCGTTGTCCTTGTCCCTTATACTGGCCCCCTTAGCCAGGAGTAGTTTCAACATTCGCAGGTTACCCTGTAAATGAGGTAGAATATGTACAGTCAGGCCTTGTTATCCAGAACTTGATGAAGATACAAAAATCTTTGAGATATTCAAGTATTTGGGAATTAGGCAGTTGGGACATACAACTCATTTTGAAATCTCAAAGGTATTCAAAATTCACTAATGTTCAAGATTTCACAGTTTTTCTGTAGTTACTAGAATAATCCAACTACCCCGTAGAATAATCCAAAACTTTGTCTCAGTTGGTTACTTTTTAATGGAAAGTTGTTGTGTTTATTTCTATTAACATATTCCATGCTTGACTGAGCCTAACCTTATGGGCTGCCCAGTGTAGGGCAGTACGACCACCTTTATCCTTGCTGTTGACATTGGCCCCAGCCCTGAGCAGAAGTTCTGCACACTCCAGCCGGTCAGCTAGGATCGTGAACATTAAGGGGGTTCTCCCAAACTGGTCCCCATGGTCAATATCCTGTCCACTAGCTATGAAAGAACAACAAATCTGAGTCAATTGAAAATATTAAAAACAAGTTTGAGTCAGGTCAAGACTGAATCATACAACAATCGTTGAAAGTATTTTCCTTTTTAGGGATAACAAAAAATGGATGTCATCATCAGATCATAGTATGACAAACATTTGTGAAAGTTTTTTGAACATGCTTTAATACTTTAAAATCAAACTCTTTATCAACATGATCAATTGTCAGCTGCCATTTTTTAAATGTGCCTCTATTAACATAATATACAGCTACAACTCACAGACAATGATTTTGGCAAGCTGTGCTTTGTCGCCATTGACTGCAGCGGCATGCATCTGCGTGACGGCATCTGACCTCTTGAGATCTTGCTCATCTTTCCTTATATTTTCACCGGTGCTCTCATCCATCTAAAGGGAAATATTTGATTCATCTTACACAAAACAAACCATCTTATCTATGTAAAATTCAGGAATCTTATTAGCACTACTGTAAACCAATTATTTGCGACATCTTTAAGTTTTGAATCCATCGCTGAGTGACTACTAATTTTCTGCATAAATACAAAGGTGAATAATTGGTTCTTGATGAGAAACATTTGTGATACAGATATTTTTCACTAGCAAATAAAAGTTGGTGTGACAGCATAATCTAATACAGTTCTAAATTAATTTACATCTAGTGTAAGGGATGTTATGATAAAAGACTCAAATAATTGGTTTCCAGTCCATGATAGTGTTGCTTCAAACTGAATAACTTGAGTGTTACTAACTTATTGAATCAAAAAAATAAAATAAAGATGTGTTTGTGAAACACTATGGTAATATGGTAACACAATTCTACATTGCAATAGTTATGTTTATATGCAATGTTAAAGTTTTTAAAATGTAGGTCAAAGGTCACAGTTGAGGTCACATGATCAAAAATTTCTGTACCAATGGAAAGGTCTTGTCATAATGAACACTCAATTGAAATATTAAAGCCTTACGATTGACAGCGCAAAAGTTAAGGGTCAAGTTAAAATTGACAACAGACAGATGAACAGACAGACAGGACAAAAACAATGAACCCCCAGGATGATTCGATCTCGGGGTATAAAAATCTGGCTACCGGTATTAAAGATGAAATGAACACTAAGTCTAAAACTAGTACATGTATATCAATAATGCATGCCTATTCCCCTGCCTGTTATACTGCAGCACTTGTTGCTTTTTTAATACCTATGCCCATAACAAAGTTATATTTCTTCACATGGCAATCATATAATTGAATGAAGCTCTAAATTTATGACAATAACCTTGTATGTCTCTAAACTTACTGATTGGTTTGGGGCCCTCTCTGGCCCCGTTGATGTCAAGTCATTTCCAGCTATCTGAAAAGAGAAAATACATGATGCATTAATTTTTAGTACTTGTGTCTATTTGTTTATAGGACTCTTGAAAAGGAGTTTAAATATAGAATATGCTCTTAAATAACTCGGTCAGGAAGAACTGTGTTCTTATCAAAATTCTAATGCAATATTTTTGACATCTCAATCATTGACACATTAAAAATTGTGTGACTGTGTGTCGCAGCGAGAAGACAAATCAAACCTTCATATGAATTCAAGTTTTACTAATAAACTAATTAATATTTTGAAACCCCTGATGTCTGTCTTATTCCTTTTATGTTTGAAAAAGCCTGTTCTAGAAACCTAGGCTTGACCACTTGTTTACTACTGTAAATCACTTTTTATTCACAAGAACTTTATTATTGTGTACTTATATGTATGCAAGCTTTTAGTCTGTCATCTCGCAAAAAAAATTTTCTCGTGAGTGTAAATATATTTAAATTAGTATTATTAAAGAATTAACAGAGCAAACACTTTAATTTATAAAATATTGTCTCTGTTATGAATACCAAATAGCAATCTCATGAAAATTAATTAGTTTATTTATTTAAAGAAAATTTAGTTATCTACAGTTTATGCTTTTTCAAGAATATTGTAAACCAACTATTATTTGCGTCATATTTCATTTGCGATTCATTAAGATGAAATCAATCTGTGACGATTAATTTTTGTGACTGAGGAAACCTTCTCTACAAATACTTATTGAAAATGAATGGTTCGCAGCTATTAATATTTGTGAGTAAGAGTAGGTCACAGAACTCGCAGATATTTCTCAAGTTGGTTTACAGTAATACTAACACCAAAGTAATATAAGTATTATCAATATTTTAAAATCTGATCATGCAGTAAGATCAGGTTTCTTTATGACTTTTTCAAGTTTTACAACCAAGATATACAAGAAGTACATAATCCTACCAGCGACATGGTGAATTGTATATATTCTGTACAAAAGCTAGGACTTTTCAAAAATAAATTTTCATGAACAATTCAGTAATTCTGAACCTCTCTCTCTCTGTCTCTTTCTCACATTACCTGATCTTGATTTTCAAATCCCATTATTACTGGTGATAATGAGTTATGTCACCTGCATGTTATAATTATAGGCAATCCCTCTTCATTAACAACACAAAACAAATATATATCTATCCTATATAGATTAACAGTCTACGGTACTGTATATACTTAGGGAACAACGGCATAAAACACCCAACAGATTAAGGCATTTGACCTTTACAAACATTCAATAAATAGATCCACTTGCTTTCAGTTCAGTTCATTTAATATATTGATTGATCCGAATGTTTAATCCTTATTAACACATCCATATTAAAAATGCTAAACTGTTCAAGGCGGTCTTTGACCAAATGTTGTTTTTTTTTCTCCTTTCACAAACAAAAAATTTGATCTTTGCTACATGCAGGATTTTCTTTTCCAATCAGGGTATATCTCTGATATAAATAAAAAAAAAAATAACAATGTAAATTAATTTAGATAGTCATTTATCAAAGACGACTGTTGAATGGCCAAGTGTGACAGGTAACGTTAATACCTGCGGAATGAATTTAAATTTGTAGCAAGATATAAGATAAGACCGTTACTGTTTGTGTACGAGAGTCAAACTACAGTGCTATTCAATATTTAAAACAGGTCATAAAATGACCCTCACGGGAAATACAATACACCACTGCAGAAGTTTTTTAAAGTCTTATTAAGTATCTCATAAAGACTTCAATTGGTTATAAGCACCGAGTCTTACTTCTATTCTTTTAGAATTATTTAACATTCAATGCAATAGGAGCAAAAAAAAATTGATAAAATGTATACATTGAGTGAAACAGGGCCCTTCAAAAAATCAATGAGGGAAAATAAAAGAATTCCAATATTTCTTGTCCAAGTATTTACTTAAATATATATTCTGTTCAAAATTGATTAGTTGTTAGAGACCCAACTTATCCTATTGGCCTTTCATCCTTATCATTTGAGTTCCTTCTTTCCTAACATTTGTACAAAGTCAAATATCAATCCCCTATAATGCCCCATTGTATTTAACCATTCAATACTTTAATCATATTTGCTTTTCCGCTGGCAACAAATTTATTCTAAAGGAAATTTGAAAACTGAAAAAAAAAAATGTTAGCGTAAAGTTTAAAATAATATGTTACATGTACTGCATGAAGACACTTTGGCATGGAATGGTTAGATATACAAGTGAACCAGTGTAATCAATGTAAAGATCCAAGTCTGTTTTATACAAAGGGGACTTTTTTTTATTGATGAATCATAAAATTTATAAGGATTACACACTTTTCTTTTATAACAGATTGGAAAAAAATTAATGTGCCAGTTGGTCCTCAAATAAACACAATATATATATAACTTCAGATTCACATCATTTTCTTCTAGAAAATGAGTATTGTTCATATTTTTATACAACACACTGAAATTCCTCAGCAACATTATATTTCTGCATGGGTAGGCAATTAAAGTACTATTTACTCTCATAAATAATGCAGGAAAACTTGCAAAATATCTTTTACTTTTCTCCCAAGATAAGATACCTCATTCAAAATTCATAACAAGCATATAATTTATAAGCATGCAGACTGTGATTCCCATCACAGCTAGATATTACCAGGTATTTACAATAAAAAAAATGTTTACAGACATAATGAGAGGTTCCTCCCTGTTTGTGTTTATGTTATACATTAATAATGTACCAGATAACTGCTGCTACAGCTGTTCTGGTAGGGAGAATTCTGGAATCGGTGTCTACAACTCACACAACACAACAGGTAGGCAGCAGTCATTACTACACAGGAACAGGAAGTGAGCAAACTCTCCAAAAACTTCAACTACTCACTCAACATGGCACAAAGTTATAAAATCATCTTTAAAATTATTATTCTTTTTTCCAAAAAAAGACAATTTTGCTTTTCAAATAGGCTTAATGGGAGATTAACAATTTTTTTTATATCATGAAACTTTGTATGTGATGAACCAAAAATATATCATGTTACCATGGTAACAATTTTGCCAGAAAATACAGTGTGGTGCAAAAGTTGTGTAAAGCGCTAGAGTGCTTCAAAGAGGTTATTTAATACAATGCCCACTTTAGGAGTAGCTTTTTGAAATTGATTAGTAATATTTTTAAGAATTATTGTCAATATATTGTACAACAGAAGAATAAAGATGAAATTTTTAACATTTAGTTTCAAGTTGAATTTAACCACTAAGATGTCAACCTAAAATGTTGTGCAGGTAATGTTAAAATAAACATATAGCAAAAAACTTGTTTACAAAAATATGCAATCCAAATGAAAGAGACACATCCCCTTAAACACAACTTACACAAGAGTATATTTATTTAAAAAGATTTTACACACTCTAATGTATCATTCCCAATCAATATTCTGTAATTATTCAATTATCATAAAAATTTGAGTAATAAACATCTGTGTTTTATCCTAATACTTTTGTTTGTTTGTTTGTCTGTTATTCAATGTCCCTCTTGAGAATTTTTCACTCAAGACATATGGAGATGCCACCACTTGCCAGTGGAGAGCTACAAATTTTGTCCTATACTCGGCACTCAGGGCCATTGAGCAGCGAGGGATCTTTTTCTTGCCCGCAGCTACTGCAAAACGGGACCTCGGTTTATACGAGGTCCCATCCTAAAGGACCAATTGCTGTCTCCACATCCCATAGTGGGATTCAAACCCATGACATAATCACTTAGGACCATCTCCTTAATTGCTGACACTAGAGCAAATGTTCTAACCACTGGCCACATGGCGAAGCTATGAAATACTGATACTAAAACAAGGAACTGGCTATATTAATAACAATTGCACTCATTGCAGTTGCTTGATGTAAAAATCAATGTAATGCGGAATAAGATCTTTATATTAAGCTGGCAATACTGTACATTAATTTCTACATCTCTGCAACATACTAATTGCTAAGAATGAATAGCATACACACAAGTGTTTTCCAGTTTTAATCTAAATGACGCTCGTCAAACCGTACATAACATTTGGTGTGTCTAGACTCTGACATCACATGATGTCTTTTTTAGATTGCAATACCAATCCGACGCCTCAACACAGCTGACTTTATATGAAGAACAATTTATTTTATTCACTATTTATCTGCAATATATCCAATAAATCATATTGAGTTTATCATGTTTATTTTTTGGTGAACTTTTCTTGTTATTCTCATGAGAACATAACTTAAAGAAGCGATGCTTTGCCGGTTCAGAAGTTACTGCGAGAAAAAATTTGTTTGAATCAATGTGTAATTCTGAATTTTTTCTTAGTCCAGGTGTTTTTGTTAGAGCTTGCATTACGAGCGCTGCTGTGCTCCCTATTTTTGGATATGACTTATAGGCCTATTTAGGAATTCTATTTGAAATGAATTTGACATAACTGAAAATAAATGAAATGGTCTAAAGTTGTGGGAATGTAATTATCATTTAAGAATCTTGGATGACGTATATTCATCTAGATAGAACGTTCTGTTGTTAAAATGATAATGTCTTACGGACCTGGTTTAACGATAGAATTCATTCTGTGTATTCGTAATGTAGCAAAAGAAACATGGGCGATAACTCGAATAACTCGATCAGACTGCATTTACTCAAACAATATAGAGAGTTCCGAATGTAAACTTGGCAGGTAAATTTGAAGCGAGAGAAAAACGTTGAGAAAATTGATTGGCTTTTCGTCTTTATATGGAATAATTTTTGGGATAAAAGATATAAGCAATCTCAAAAAGGTTTGTTTTATTAATTTGGTAGTTATTTCCCGTGCATGCTAATCCTTTTATATTCTTCAAAATCGTTTCAGAGCGGATCCGCTCCGATTTGTTACATTGCAGGTATATGAAACGTATTCTAACTGTGGTGAGGCTTGTACCGAGACACAGTTACAGTACCTGGCCATAAGTGTGTCATATTTTTATTTTTACACTATATATTTCATTGAAAAACCTATTTTTATATAAACTTGTTGTGAAGTCAATTTTAGCTCAATTTTCATGTTTTTTTCACTGAAACATGCAGAATTATTCAAATTTTCTTATCTTAAATGATAAACAAAATGATACTTAAACTATTGAGAATAAATTATAAAATATTGTCAAGACAAAATTTTCTAACCTCAAATTACTATGATTTCTCAACAAATTGAAGTCTTGAAATTTTTGTTTTGCACTTGACCTGTGATTTCATGGTAATGCATAAAGATAAAACTATTTTGAAATAATGTGAAGAAACTACAACAAATTCTTCATTTTATGGTGTTTTTAGACATTAAAAAGAAACAACAAATGACACTGCAATAATATTTTAGAAAAATGTGCTTTTCAATGAAATATATAGTGGAAAAATAAAATTATGACACACTTTTGGCCAGGTACTGTAGATTATTCTAACTAATATTCAATTCATCATACAGTATGTTCATTTTCTAAACTTATTTTATTTTGGTTTCATAGTATAATTATGATATAAATCAGTTTTAACTGCTTTGTTGAACAGAGTAGTAATTTCCTATAAATTAACGAAGCCTAGCTGAAAAAATACTAAACACTAATAGATTAAAAGATATCGTAAAACAATGCAATGTTTCACAGCTAACCGGCGTTTCCTCTGTTGTTTCTCGACATGTCCTGAAATTATTATCAATTAAAGAGAAACAAATAAAATTGTTAATTACCTTGTTTTCTAGCTGAGTGTCACTCATAACATTCGTGTTTAAGTTACCTCCCCATACCATTCAGTGGCTCGAAACATACGGATGTTTACAGCAGCAACGCGACTCAAACTATGGGTGTCTACACAATACGCTCCTAAAGCAATTCGGATAGAAAATTCGACTACTCCATTTTATACACTGATACCTAAATTAAAAAAAAACAACCTAAACTTTGATACTGAATATGTTTTCCAAATATGTAGCGCGTTGACGAGTAGTGTGATTACTGATTTTTTTTTAAATGTGAAAAAATGAAATGAGTCACACGGTTTTTAAAAATCAGCATGATCCTATATTACGCTTATTTAAAAGGAATAAATTAGTTTACCATATTTCGAATGATTAAAGGTTCATAAAATTAGTATCACACTCAATCACTCCTCTTTGCACCAGTAGGTGCTTGAGATGGCTACAAGGGATTTCAACCTAGCTCGGTCTGCAGTTACCATGGTTACTCGTGGTGCTGTCTCCATGGTCAGACCTCTGTTCTTAAGGTCTATGTGGAGAAATTAAAGTTCTTCCTTTGACCGACATGTGCTTCTTTTTCCCTGGGGTGTCCATGCATCTAAGGGCAACCATGGGCAGTTTAAGTTGGGAGGCATGCGCGCCATTGCGCGGGACATGTGACCAAAAACCCATTGCCAACGTTAGTTTTGTCTGGATGGTCTGCTATGTTGAACGCATCTCAATTCTTTCCAATAGTTCTTCGTTTGAGATGGTGTTAGGCCAAAAGATCTTGAGAATACGTTTAAGGGATTTAGTTTAGTTCTATACACTTTAAGTATTCTTTCAATCGCCAGAGAGGTTTTCCAGCACTCTGATCAATACGCTTTAAGTATTCTTTCAATCGCCAGAGAGGTTTTCCAGCACTCTGATCAATACCCGGTACAAGAGGACACAGAGGACATTGTTGTTGAGGATGTTGCATTGATCTTAGTGTGGATGTTAATTGATGTTGATCTCTATATTGGTTTCAACATTTGCAAAAGCCTGATTTGTATTGCTAATCCTGGACTGGTGTCGACTTCCTTGTTGCAGTCGCCTGTTGTGGAGATCTTGCTACTAAGGTATGTGAACCCCTCAAGATCCTCTAGTGGCTTACCGTTAATAGGTACTGGATTACTGTTAGTGGTCTTTACCTGTAAATCCTGTGTCTTTTTGGTGTTGACTTCAATCCGATTTTGTTAGATGTTGCATTGAGGAGCTCTGTCTTCTGCTGAATATCGTACGTGGTGACTGTGTGATAGGAGGCCAAGGTCATCATTATCAAGGTCTTCTAGGATTCTTGTCAGTGTCCACTGCAATCTCTGTCTTTTACGTTGTGTGGTGCTTTTCATAACCCAATCAATTGCAAGTGAGAATTGCACAGGTGACAAAAATAAATCCTTGCTTCAATCCGGTGTTCGATCACTGCAAATGGCTCCTTGAGCTGGCTGCTATGTAACGTTCGGCACTCAAAGTTCTCTTAGAGGGACTGGATGATATGAACTAGCTAGTTTCTGTGGGATACCGTAGTGACATAGGATCTTCCAGAGAGTCTTGCGGTGAAAGCTGCTATTCCACTCAAATATTTGCTCCAGTATCTCATTCTATCGTAGTGCAAACATATCACCAATACAGGGTTTCCTTTTCTGAAACCGACCTGCTTCTGGCGTAGTATGTCATATTGCTGGTGAGAGAGAGAAGTTATACCCAATCCAGTTTTTGAGTCTCCAAGGGTACCTTTCTTGGGCAGCTTGATTATCAGTCTTTTCTTCCAGTCATCTGGGCCCCGTGGGGATCCGGGTTAAAATAGGTTCTCAGTACCCCCTTGCTTGTCGTAAAAAGCGACTAAATGGGGCGGTCCTTAAGACGAGAACGTATAAACCGAGGCCCCGTGTCACAGCAGGTGTGGCACGATAAAGATCCCTCCCTGCTCAAAGGCCGTAAGTGCCGAGCACAGGCCTAAATTTGCAGCCCTTCACCGGCAATGGTGACGTACGTCTCTCTCCATATCTGTGAAATATTCTGGAGAGGTACGTTAAAAAGTATACAATTGATCAATCAATCAATCAATTCAGTCATCTGGAATATCCTCTTTATCTCATAAATCACGGAGAGCATAGTAAAGTGTTTCTTTTCCTTCTGCCTTCAATTAACATCTCAGCACATTCACCATCCTCTTCTGGGGCATTGATTGCTTGCTTTACCTCATTCAGCGTAATGCAGCCCATTTCTATCTAAAGGTCTGTCTCTGCCTCATCAATGTCAGGAAGTTTTGATGGATACAATCGGTTCAGAATCCTCTCAAAATGTTCTCTCCATCTCTTTAGTTTTGTCAATTCCTCTCTTATCGCTGAGCCATCTTCTGCTTTTACAGGAATGTCTTGCTTGGGGCTTGATCACCATTTAGTTTCTTTGTGATCTGGTAGATGGACATAATGTTTTCTTACAGTAGCTTCCTGTGCTTCCTTGGCGAGTTGCTCCGTATGGTGGAGGCTATTTCTCTTTGCTGACAGCTTCACTTCCTTATTTTCCTGTCTTTACAAGACAGCCACCCTTTCTTTCAATCTGGGTGACTTTGCATCTAAGAGGTTCTTCTTTAGTTGTTTCCTCTCTTCATTGGTAGGCTACGTGTCTTTGGATAACCATTCCAATTTGGCACATCTCTTGTAGCCTATGACTTCTGCAGCAGCATCATTTATGGTTTCGTAGAATTGGTCGATAGTAATAGCTATCTGTCTCATCCTGAAGTGTGCTGTATCGGTTCCAGGGTGTGATGTTGAAATTTTCTCTGACACCTGTTTCCTTGAGCTTGATGACATCAAATCACTTGATGTTACTAGTACCGATCTTGCCCTTTCTCAGCTTGAGACATCTAGGCAAGATTGTGGTCACTACTGATGTTGGCATGGTGCATTGCTCGAACGTCCTCTGGAGATTGCCTTCATTTACTGTTAATTAATCAAATTGTCTTGGAGCGTCCACCTGCTGATGTCTAGGTCATCTTGTGGATGGTTTTAAGAGACTACCACCTATGACAAAGTCATTTTCCTCACATATGCTGATGAGTCTTTTGTCATTGTCTGTTAGGTCGCCCACTGCATGTTGTCCATCGCTCTTCTCCTGTTGTGGTTAATCTGCCCCATCCCTATCAAACTTATTTCAGATGCTGGATCTGATCTATATTTAGACAAAAATAACATTTTTGGAGCATGCTCATTCCAAATTTACTGTATGACCTACCTAAACTAAACTTGCTTTGACCTATGTTATCCAAATGACTGACTGTGGACATGTTTTGGAGCAATTCTACGACAATGTTACCTGTAGTAATAAAACGCATTGATGATGTGACAAGTGATAGACACTACCGAACATGCTTCGGATGTTGGAACTATAATCTACGTTTTAGTGATGAGTGAGCAGGTTATTTTTTTTTTTTTTTTGAAACAGGTTTATTCCTAAGTAACTAAATTCAAAAAGCAATCAAATCAAACTGACATGAATATTAATTTCAAGATGCACACAAAGGGAAAAAATGGCATGAAATCGAGATGAGCTTCGTAATCTTTCATAACCTACGTTTTTTATTTAATATAGTGTCATACATACTATCAGATATAATATATAACATTATCCTGTTTGTTTAATGATTACCAAGCTTGACGACTCACCTTTATCTATCAAAATTAAAGAAAATGCCCTGGTGCAAAATAAGCTTTCTTGTGCTTCTGTGTGTATTTTTTAATGCCAATGGTTTGTTGTTCCACGGACAAACCAATGCTACCGCAGCATCTAGTGGACATTCTGATCCTGATGTGTACAAACAACTTCTTCATCTGGAGACAGTTTTAAATTCAGTGCTTATGGACCTAGCTTCCGTTAAACAAGAGAACCAACAACTAAAACAGACATTTCAACATCAACAAAGGTATTTTGAAGCCGAAATACAAGCCTTGAAGGCGCTGAACGTTAATTTAACAGAGCAAATGAAAGCAGACTCCATGCAAATTGACGTAAAAAATGTTATGAATAATCTAAAAAATGATTTGAACTCGTTGAATTCCACATCTACATTATTATTGGAACAAAATTCCATGCTGCAACAACAAAATGCCATTCTGCAAGACAAATTTGATTCTTTGAATGCTACATACATACTATCACAACAAAATGCCACAACTACTGAAGATTTGAAAAGATTGGAAAATATTCTAACCTTTGAGATAGAGCAGACGGTCAGCGACAGAGAACAGGATATGATGAAGAATATATCTGTCACAATCAGGGACCTTGAACTCCGGGACCGATATTTAACCCTTTCTCTTATGGATGTACACAATAACACAGCAGCATTAAGGTCCTTACTCTCCCGTTTTGAAGAACAGCAAAATTTGACAAACGTTGAAATGAAGAGGTTGGATCTTACCCAGACCAATAAAATTGCTAACCTGAACACCTCCATTTCCCGTCTTCAGAATCGTATGTATTATTAAAGACTTTTCTGTTCATTAAACATTTTTTTTATGAATTAGATATAAAAATGCATTTCAGGGCAATTTCAAATTTGTACACATGTATGGAATAGAAGAAAGAGGATTTGTGTCTCAATGAATTTATATTTGACAACTTTCCAGTGATTGATAGGGTCGGACAAACATTAGATAGACTCATTGCTGTAGAAAGCGGAAAGAGTTTGCAATAAATCTCTTTTTTAAATATGCAGATTAATTGGAAATTAAGATTTTTAAATTGGAAGATCCATAATTGTCAATGAAAGTTCTATATACAAAAGTTCCTATCTAGGTTAGTTGTAGATATACATGTATCAGTAATACTGGTCTGTTTTACTGAGAAGTATTTTTCAGTAAGTCTGTATACAACCAAATTCACATCACAATACTATTCTCCAGGCTGAAATTTTTGTTTTCTTAATATAAGGACAGGTATAGAAAGTTTGACAAAGATTGTAACTGTGACCATGGAACTAAATAGGGATAGAGGCGGAGGAAGCTTAGACTTTGGAATTTCCTCACACTTTGTAATGCTGTAATTTTATATTACAAAATTTATTAAACTTACTTACATGTATTTTGTTTATCTTTTAGGCTTTGAATCCAATGTAGCTTTCACAGCTGGACCTAGTCAGAGAAGAACCACGTATACTTCTGGACAGACTGTTATATTTGATAGAGTCGTGTACCAGGTGGGAGGGGGATATAACCCAACCAAAGGAGTGTTTACTGCCCCCCAAACCGGACTCTACCTCATCTTCTGTACTGTTGTGGCAAACAGTGATAACGAATTCTGGACAAAGATAATGATTAATGGTTCAGGTAAGGTAGGTGTCATGGCTTTCGTTACACGCTCTAATGTGGATGCCTACCAGTCAGGTTCCAACCTTGTTGTCCATCAGTTACATATTGGAGATAGGGTCTGGATAGAATTTTTCGAAGGTTCCACTATGTTCTCACATGTTCCAGACACTACCTTTTCTGTGGTTATGATACATTAATTGTAAAAGTTAACTTTTAGTTGTTAAGTAAGCATTCACGAATTTAATAAAAAAAATATTTGATGTTTTCCAATTAATACTACGAATTAGATGTAATGAAGATATTTTTGATAAACAGTGTATTATCATATTTTACCTTTGTGTGATTTAAACAATAATCATACATTATAGATGCTTTTGTACTTTTAGAGGCTCTATACTTCTTTCAAAAAGACTTTCTCTTCTCCTGTATGATGCACGTAATTAACTCAAAAAGTGAGGAATCAAAATGGTGAAATCCCCCAAAGAATTTGAAAACACCTTTCACGGTTATATGCCTTATATGTCAAAAAAAAAACAACTCAGCGAAGCCATATATTTCCCCTACTGTAGAACATATTATTGCAAAAATATTTCTCCAAGATCAACATAACATGAAGTTCATTGTTTTGCTTATAAATATCATTAATTTTAAATTTTTAACAAGAAAAAAAATATAAATAATCTTTGAAAAACTATCCTATAAGACAATTAATTTGTTTTATACATACATTAATAGAACAAAACGACATTTTACATGTTTTTAAAGCAAACTAGACTGAGAATCCTACAAGTTCGAACTTCAGGACCAATATTTAGCGTTCACGGTAGCTCATTCGGTAGAGCGCTCGCTCCGTAATCGGGAGGTCGTGAGTTCAAATCTCGGCCGCGACTGACCTAAGTCGATAAAAATGGGTAGCAACTTCCTTCGCTATGCGCTCGGCACTTTTAAGTGAAAGTTGCAGGTCCTTCGGATGAGACCTTAAAAACAGAGGCCCCGTGTCAGCGGCAGGCGTTTTCCCGATAAAGATCCCTCACTGGT
Organism: Saccostrea glomerata; assembly: GCA_003671525.1. Classification (NCBI taxonomy): domain Eukaryota; kingdom Metazoa; phylum Mollusca; class Bivalvia; order Ostreida; family Ostreidae; genus Saccostrea; species Saccostrea glomerata. Next base: position 77,353 of record PRKT01000592.1, on the reverse strand, counting down.
CAATGGCACTGAGTGCCGAGTAAAGGTCAAAATTTGAAGCCTTTCACCGGCATATGGTGACGTCTCCATACGAGTGAATAAATCTTGAGAGAGACGTTAAACAATATACAATCAATCAATCTACCGGATTTACACGATAACATTCCTGTTTTGATTTTCAGAACAGCAAAAGAAATCAGAAAATGAAATTAAAAAAATCAATTGACACTATCTAAAAATAATAATTTATTATAATCAATGTAAATATCTACTTTCCTGTCTCAAGAGTCGTTTGTACGAGTATTCACACAACGTTTTCTTACAGGCAATAAAATTCTAATTATACTCAATAATATATATAATCTGAAAACAATTTTAAGTTAAAATTTGAATTCTATATATCTTGATTTTTGTTTCCCTCATCTTTTAAAAGAGAAACTAGAGATTTGATACAAAAGCATGCTTAAATGTTCAACAAAAATATCATATCGTTGGCAATATCGACTTATTCAAAACAGCTTGATCACAATGACTTCCTTTTATAACGTAACCTAGTATATACATTTTATCAGATAACTTTTGTACTATTAAACTGTCTGTTTAATGATTGCAGAGTGAAATTCTTCACCTTTTTTAATGTCATATCTAAAGAAAATGCCTTCGCGGATGATCAGCTTTCTTGTGCTTCTTTGTGCACTTTTTAATGTTAGTGCTTTATTGTTCCATGGACAAACCAATTCTACATTATCTAATAGACCTGATGATCCCGATGTGTTTAAACAACTCCTGCATCTGGAAACTGTGTTGGATTCTGTACGTATGGATTTGGCATCCGAAAAGCAAGAAAACCAACAACTGAAACAGCAACAAAAGACATTTGAACAACAACAAAGGTGTTTTAAGGTCGAAATACAAGCTTTAAAGCTGTTGAACGTTAATTTAACAGAACAAATGAACACAGCCTTCTTGAAAAATGACGAAAGAAATGTTGATTTTATAAATGAAATGAACTTATTGAATTCCACTTCTACATTCTTGTTGCAACAAAATTCCAAGCTGCAACAACAAAATACCATTCTACAAGACAAACTAGACTCTTTGAATGCTACATATATGCTCTCACAACAAAATTCTACAACTACTGAAGATTTGAAAAGATTTGAGAACATCCTATCCTTTGAGATAGAACAAACAGTCAGCGACAGAGAACAGAAAATGATGGAGAATATATCTGTTACAATCAGGGACCTGGAACTCCGGAACCGATACCTAACTCTTTCTCTAATGGATGTACACAATGACACAGCAGCATTAAGGTCCTTACTCTCCCGTTTTGAAGAACAACAAAATTCGACAAACATTGAAATGAAGAGGTTGGACCTTTCCCACAACAATAACATAGCTAACCTGAACACCTCCATTTCCCGTCTTCAGAATCGTATGTATTGAATTTATTAAAGCGTTTTCTGTTCATGACACATTTTTTCTATTGAATTAGCAAGAGTTGTACCTAAAGGCAATTGAAATGTTACTTTGAAATTGAATAGGAATAGGGATGGGGAAGTTTAGACTGAAAATTGTTTGCACTCTTCAGTTTTATTATTGAATCTACAAAATTAAATATAACCTTTTATTTTGTTATATTTTTTTCAGGCTTTGAATTAGCTAGAGTTATTAAAGCAATATGAGCTGCATTTCTGAGAAAATTATTTTTCTGTTAAAATGTCTTATTATGATTAATTTTTATGTAATTTTAACCCTTATGATCAATGAAACTAAAATAAGAATTTTAATTGTTTCAGAAGAAATATTTCTTTACAATCGAATATAGAGCATAAAATAAGAAATCAATAATGTAATTTTGCTTCAATTTAAGCTTATAAAACATTCATCCATCGCAAATATGAACAACAGAAGTTTATAAATGTTCTTTTGTTATTGGCAATGAAATAGTTGATTACAAATTGGCAACATTTTCCCATGTCAAACTTGCAGCTCATATTGATAATATGCACCTAAGGACAATTGTATTCTTACTGTGAAATTGAAAAGGAATTGGGATTGGGAAGTTTAGACTTTAAAATTTTTTTAGCACTCTTCAATGTTATTATTGTATCTACAAAAGTTAATGTAACTTTTTATTTTGTTTTATGTTTTTCATGCAGGCTTTGAATCCAATGTAGGTTTTACAGCGGGACCTATTCAGGCAAGACCAACGTATACTTCTGGACAGACTGTTATATTTGATAGAGTCATTTACCAGGTGGGAGGGGGATACAGCCCTACAACAGGAGTGTTTACGGCCCCAAAAGCCGGGCTCTACGTCATCTTCTGTACTGTTGTGGCAAACAGTGATAATACGTTCTGGACAAAAATAATGATTAATGGATTAGTGAAGGCAGGAGTCATGGCATACGTAACACGCTCTAATGTGGATGCCTATCAGTCTGCATCCAACCTTGTTGTTCACCAGCTACAGACAGGGGACAGGGTTTGGATTGAAATGCATCATGGTATTACTCTCTACTCACTGTTTCCAGACACGACTTTTTCTGTGATAATGTTAGATTGATCAGAGTAATTCAATAATAGTAGAACATATTCACAGTCTTTATTTAAAAATCTTAAAATTTCTTCTTATTTATGTTACGAACTAGCTGGAAAAGATATTTATGATATGCAATTAACTGTCATAAAAATTGATATACCCTCGTATATTATAAACTTGCGTTGTAAATGATTTGTTTTTTGATGAGCTCTATGCATATGGTGTTGAAAGACTCTCTCTTCTTCTGTTAGGTGATTAGCATAATGTGTTGCAGAACAGTGTATATTTTCTATATCAAATAAATCTTAATTGTGAGAACACCCCAAGAACTTTAATTAAAGCACACATCACTGTTATTTGCATTATATGGCCTGAAACTATTATATTAAATTAAGATTTATATATAATTGTCTAGTAAAATAAAATCATAGTGTTTTGCATTATAAATCTCATTCATATTAAACAAAACAAAGAAGAAGTATCTTAGAAGTATCTTAATCATAATTGTCGCCCGCGTGGCGCAGTGGTTAGTGCGTCTGCTCTAGAGTCGCGAAGTAAGGAGTCAATCCTTACGTCGCGGGTTGAAACCCACTGTGGGACGTGGAGACCGATCCTTCGGATGAGACCGTATAAACCGAGGTCCCGTGTCGCAGTAGGTGCTGGCACGAAAAAGATCCCTCCCTGCTCAATGGCCCTGAGTGCCGAGTATAGGACAAAATTAGCAGCTCTCCACCGGCAAGTGGTGGCGTCTCCATATGAGTGAAAAATTCTCGAGAGGGACGTTAAACAATATACAATCAATCAATCTTAATCACAATTCGTGGTAAGATTGCAACATGCTGTTGCTTGTAACCTTGATCTTAAGAAAAAATATCTTTGATAAGGTCGTGAACGTAGAGAAAATATCGTATAAGATAAAAGAATTTAATTTTACGTCCATTTCTTACGATAGTAAATATAACCATTACATGTGTATGCAGGACAGGACTAATGTATAAGATAAACTAGGCTAAAGTCTCCTTGATTTCTACAAGAATGGTTCCATAGGTAAGTTTCCAAATTCCTATTGATATACTTTATACTAAGTAAAAAGATCTGAAAGTATCTTCTCATAAAATCAAATAGCTTAATTAGGTTGACCCTCAGAGACAGAGAACAGAAGATGACGAAAAATGTATTTGCAACAATCAATTTGCAATTCCAGGACCAATATTAATCTCTTTTTCCAAAGGATGTTTAAAATTTAAAACACGGTGGTGCTAAGGTTCTTTCGTTATCATATTGAAGAACAACAAAAGAAATCAGACAATGAAATACAATCGACCGACAGTATCACAGAACAGCACCATTGCCAATCTAAATGCACACTCCTCTGTTGTAAAAGTGGTACATATAGGTGTATTGTCGTTTTCTTTCAAATAATTAAATTCTGATTATAACGCTGTATTTGATTGGATAAAAAATTTACTTCATATCGTATAAAATGGGTTGCCTACGTCTCAATGACTTTCGTCAAAATCGCATTAATCTGCCCGACGTTATATTCAAATTTTGTACAATTTGAAGTCATTTTAAATGTTAGATCAATATTCTTATTTTCCTACATCAAATGAATGAAAATTAAATTATAAGCAATGAATTTAATAGCTACCTATTCTATACGGTATAAACTAGGTGGGGGCAGTTTACGCTTTATAAACCGCGAATGAGTTTATGCCTCAAACTATAAACGGAGAACAGACTGAGACAACATTTTCTGAATATCTTGATTTCTATGTCTTTTTCAAACCTTTTTTTGTATTATACTGTTTAATCATAATTTAATGGGGTCAGATTTATTGGTTCGAGGAAAAGATAAGAGTTCATGGAGATTTGATTTCGTAGATGAGGAATTGTTGAGTAGTTATTAAATGAAAAAGGTGGACCAGAAATCATGGGTCTCGTCATACCTCAAAACAACGAAAATTAAACCTCCAGGAAAAGTATTGATTTCACAATTTTTCAAATACAAACAAATAAACTATTTTATTTGATTAACAAAGAAAATAATTTCAAAAAATTATTAATTTGAAATTTTGACTTAAGAATTTATCAGTTTTTGATCTTCAGATCAAAGATTTTGTTACTAGAAATACACATGTTGAATATGAAAGCCTAGTACTAAGCGTTCCGAAGTTATTCCTAAGGCTAAAGTAAAATGTGGGTCAAACCCCAAGGTCAAAGAACAGAGGTAAAATATGCTGGTACCGAAGGAAAGGTCTTATCACAAGAAGTACAGATATAAAGTATGAAAGCCAAGCATATACTGTTCAAAATTATGGTTAAAGTTTCAAAATTGGGTCAAATTCAAAGGTCAAGATGTCAATGATGGTACCCAAAAAAGGTCTTTCAAAAGGAATACACATATAAAACATAAATGCTATTTTCAAATTAATCAGAAGTTTTGGGCAAGTTTTAAGTTTTTGCGGATAAACAGACATACAGGCGGACAGAACAAGAAAAAAAAATCAGTTATTATTTTGACCAAATAGACAAATTCCAATATAGGGGTGCCTGTGTCCATATCTCTTTATAGTACAATAACTGTATTATCAAGTGTCCAATGTTAAAATCATGGCATTGTTGTCTTGATGGTTAACAATATGAATAAACATTTTCAAATAAATGAGTAAATATCTATCCACTTTAGCAAGTTTATTTGTACTTCTCTATGTTTTATGATTTACTTGTCCACTAATTATAATTACAGTTAAAGGGCAGAAAGGACATTGAAATGAGAAGTGTATTCGACGTGTTGATCCGACTAGCTCACATTCCTGTTGTTTTGCAGGACGTGAAATATATTATCGTTTTGTACCTGCACACTCTATAATATATTATGAATATGACTTGTCGTTTTTTAAGGTTTAATTTATGCTTATTTTTCTTCCGTTTGGACGTTGTTAGTGCGAACATGCACAACACTGAAGTTAAGGACAATCTATAGCAAACATAAATTGCAAAACTATAAGTATAACAGCAGAGATATCCACATATTTAAAATAACTTAATTATACTGATATTAGCTTATCATCTTATACACATATTTCTATCAGATAAATTTGTGTAATATTACACTTCTTGTTTTATGATAACAAAGTTGTTCACCCTAATTTAATAGTATTATCACATTTAGTCAAAATGCAGTGGTACATAATCAGCTTTCTCGTGCTTCTTTGTACATTTCTAAATGTAGACGGTTTGTTGTTCCACGGACAAACCAATGCCACATCACCATCCAGCGGACATTCCGATCCTGATGTGTACAAACAACTACTACATCTGGAGACAGTTTTAGATACAGTATTTATGGACTTAGCTTCCGTAAAACAGGAAAACCAAAGATTAAAACAGCAACAAAAATATTTTGAAGCAGATATACAAAAGCTGAAGCAAATGAATGTTAATCTAACAGATCAAATAAAGGTAAGCATTAATGAATGAAATTTAGAAAAAGGCAAACATCTACATCCATGCTCAAACTGAAAGAAAATATTCATCTCACAGCAGCAAGACAGCATCGTTCAGGGCAAACTAGACTCTTTGAATTCTACATGCATACTGTCACAAATAAAAATATCGACCACTACGGATATGAAAAGACTGGAGGACATTCTATCTTTTGAATTTGAACAGACGGTCAGAGAAAGAGAACAGGAGATGATGAAGAATATCTCTGTCACAATCAGGGACCTGGAACTCCGGGACCGATATTTAACTCTTTCTCTGATGGATGTACATAATAACACATCGACATTAAAGTCCTTATTGTCCCACTTCGAAGAACAGCAAAAGAGGACAGACATTGAAATCAGAAAGTTGAAGCTTTCACAGAATAGTCACGCCGCTAATATGAATGCTTCCCTTTCCCGTCTCCAAAATAGTATGTATCTTAATTGTTTTCTTAAATTTTCCTTTTACACATAGAACATTTTCGAATCTTATCATGCTTCTCAAGTTAACGTGTCTGAGTTTTCAATCAATAAGCATCATGAGTCAAATCATAGTTACTGTAGTAGAATTGGGAACCTTCAAGTTTCACCTACACTTAATTGGGGGGCATATCAAGTTCTTAGGTGGTTAGAAAGACTCGTTAACAGTTGTTGGTTTATAAGAATATTCACATCACACATTTACACCAACATTCAAATCAAGTTTCCTATAACTACGATATGAAAGATCCGTAAATGAAAATAGTAAAATCCTAATAGATACTTGCATTGGCATACAATACATTTAGATTTCCTATATATATGTACTGTATAACTTAATCAAATATTTACATTTTCAAATTTCTTTGTCCGAGATAAAACTACATTGTATAAATAACGTAGTAGCTTTTCTTCATCAAACGATTTACTCAGCAGGTGACAGAACTCAATGTTTCCTAGTTGTGTTGCTTATTCAGTGGGAGGGACCAACACAGATTTTTGTTATTGAATTATTATATTTATCAAACAAGGATCAGATGAAAATGTAAGGACAAAAAAAACAAGAGGCCCATGGGCCACATCGCTCACCTGAGCACATTGGCTAGGAAATAAATCAGAAATCACTTCAGTATTGAGAAGTTTACATAGGGGGGGGGGGTCTGGAATTTTAAACTACCAGTCCTCATTTGAACCAGTATGACTTTGTACTACCTGAGAAAACCTCCATATCAATATGATTAAACATGGCTTTTCTGTTCTTGGGAAAAAAACTTTTCCTTGATATTTCTTGGCAAAACTTTGATCCCCAATTGTGTACCTCTGTACCCAACCCCTACTTCTTGTTCATGACTTGAATAAACTTGATTCAACACTATCTGAGGATGCTTACTTAAAGATGTGACCGATCATGGCTTTGTGGTTCTTAAAAAGAAGAGTTTAAAAAAAATTTCCAATTTATTCTTTCCTATGGAAAACTTTAATTGTCCATTGTGGCCCAGCCCTATCCCTGGGGGTCATGATTTGAACAAACTTGAATCTACTGGTACAATACCTGAGGATGTTTTCACATAAGTTTCATCTTTCCTGGCCCAGCTGAGTAGTTCTTGAGAAAAAATTTTCAAAGATTTTTTCTATATATTCCTATTTATATCTTTGATCGTCAGTTGTGGCCCGGCCCTACACCTGGGGGTCATGATTTGAACAAACTTGAATCTACACTACTTGAGGATGCTTCCATATAAATTTCATTTTTACTGGCCCAGTGGTTCTGGAGAAGATTTTTTTTTTTTAAATTCCTATATATTCCTATGTTTAAATTTGATCAGCCATTGTGACCCCGCCCCAACCCTAAGAGTCATGATTTGAAAAAAAAATGAATCTAGACTAACTGAGGATGCTTTCACATGAGTTTTATCTTTCCTGGGCCAGTGGTTCTGGAGTAGCAGATTTTTAAAGATTTTTCCTGCATATTCCTATGTTCAAATTTGATTAGCCATTGTGGCCCCGCCCTACCCCCAGGGGTCATGATTTGAACATATTTGAATCTTAACTACCTGAGGATGCTTCCACATGAGTTTCATCTTTCCTGGACAGGTGGTTCTGGAGAAGAAGATTTTTAAAGAATTTTCCTTTATATTCCTATGTTTACCTGTGATCGGCCATTGTGGCCCTGCCCTACCCCCCGGGGTCATGATTTGAAAAATTTTAATCTACACTACCTGAGGATGCTTCCACATGAGTTTCATTTTTCCGGGCCCAATGGTTCGAAGAAGATTTTTTAAAAGATGACATTAATTTTTCATTAATTCAAAATTATCTCCCCTTGGAAGAGGGCTTGGCCCTTCATTTGAACAAACTTGAATTCCCTTCACCCAAGGATACTTTGTAGCAAGTTTGGTTGAAATTGGCCCAGTGGTTCTTGAGAAGAAGATGAAAATGTGAAAAGTTTACGACGACAACAACGACTACAACGACGACAGACAACGGACAAATTTTGATCAGAAAAGCTCACTTGAGCCTTCGGCTCAGGTGAGCTAAAAATTGGCTGAGGTAGTTTTTATTTTGTGTTTTGCGGGTCGTCGATTGCTGGGGGGTGTTGATATCTTAATCTATCTGTTTGCTCTTGCGATAATTTTACGCCTTGGTTGTCGTTTATGCAAATTACCAAGTGAGCAAACTGATTGATTATATCATAAAACGAATAAACCAAAAAAAATAAATAAATAAACATTCACAACTTAAAATTATATTTGTCCTTTCAGTAACATAGATCCGACAAAGCGTATATAGAACATGACTCTCATTTTTGCTAATTTAATGTAGACATGTAAGACAAATGAATTTACGATAACTGCTGATCATGTTAAGCTTTCTTTGTTCACAATATAGGAGATGACTATGTAAATAAAATCTCTTAGAGCAAAGATTTCTTTATAACACTTTGATAAGCAACTTTTTCTTTATTTACATCATTCGTCTTTGATTCCCCTTCTTAGGCTTTGAATCTAGAGTCGCTTTCACTGCTGGACGTAGCTTTTCAAGACCAACATTTACTACTGGAGAAATAATTGTATTTGATAAAATCGTATACCAAGTAGGAGGGGGATACAACCCAACCAAAGGAGTGTTTACGGTCCCAAAAGCCGGACTCTACGTCATCTTCTGTACTGTGGTGGCAAACAGTGATAAGACATTCTGGACACAAATAAAGATTAATGGTTCAGTAAAGGCAGGAGTCATGGCTTACGTAACACGCTCTAATGCTGATGTCTATCAATCTGCCTCCAACCTTGTTGTTCACCAGTTACAGGTGGGGGACAGGGTCTGGATAGAAATGTATACTGGTACTACTATGTACTCAGAGTTTCCAGACACTACCTTTTCTGTGATTATGATCAAGTGAATAGAATAATACACTAAAGTACTAGACTAAGTTATGTATGACTTATGTTGAATCCTTTACTGTGAACACTGTGAATTCGCAACTTATTGTTTATCAGTTACAGACAAGAATCAGGATACCGGGGGTATGCATAGAATATAAATATTTAGTATTCACCTACTTGACAAAAACTTTTCTGTGATTATGAAATATGTATATATTTTCCACATTTTTTCCACAAAATTATAAAATTTGGCTTATTTAAGTAAAATCATGAATTCGAACATTTAATTAAGCAAAGATTTTATAAACATTCTTTTCCAAAAGTCTTTAAAATAACAACCACATGTAAAAACATGTTTATATGAAACTAAAATGAAGCTGAATCGCATCAAGTTTCATTTTTTCATCCATTTTTTTTTTTAGAAAATTTTTATTTACTGTATTTTTTTTAAATGTATACTTCCAGTATAAGTTTCATAAGAGTGATATCAAGTAAGAAAAAAATCAAGCTCATAAAAATTTTACAAATAGAAAAAATCTGTTAGAGATTTGATATATATACTTGTCAAAATTTCTAAGTCCCCACTTTTATCATTCTAAGTATTTAAAAACCTTAACATTAATTAACTAGTTGTTCACAATTTTGACTTAATTTTTCGATGACTGCCTGTTACGGCCAAAAAACATTGAAATCGATTGTGTAATTACTCATCCATGACCCTTTTTGTTAAAAAGCATGAAGTGCGAGTTTCATATGTTTTCGGGTGTATCTTCCATTTATTTAAATTGCCATGTGTTCTCCATCTTTTGTTGTTTAGGAAAAACAGTAAAAAGCTTGTTTAAAATGCCGTGTATGTACGAACGACAATGTGCAAGTGAAGTTGCCATGGTCCAAGCTGGTGGCAGTAAAGGAAAGTTGTATTTCCTTCGTTTGTATTTGTTTATTTTATGTAAAACCGTTAAAAATACCGTCAAGAAGATGCACAAAGCTTACTTGTATTCCTTATAATCATTAAAAATTGCTAGATTTTCAAGAAATACCACTTAACCACCCTAGAGTTTAACCAGAAATTCACTCAAACCGGAATCGGAAGTGCCCATGGTCAAGGCGTATACACGTACTGCAATGACACATCAACAGGGCTACTACATTAGAATTACTAACTATTGTGGAAGGAACCTATCTGCACGTGCAATTGCTCTGCACTCATTAAAATTAATTCAAGTCTCTTTAATTATCCAAATTACTAGAAACAAACTGGAAGTGTGGGGAATGCGTTTAAGAAGACCTTATGTACTGTAGGATTAATATTGGGTACAAACAATTTCGGTAAGCTTCAATGTCATCCGCATCTCAACCCTATAGAATATGAACGGGACAAGATGGACCAGAGATTGAGCGCTTTTCCAGCAGCAGAATCTGGCGGAAATATAGAGGACGACCTAGTCCATACATGGAATAACCTTCAATAAAGATTTTTCTTTAATTGTGTGAACTCTTTGAGAAGCAATTGTCTTGATCTTAATTCATTTGCACGGAGGATAAAAACAGTATTGAACGTTGCAAATTTTTAATTCTAAGGTGCCTTCACTCTTCTGCATTTTGTGGTAAATTCCTTCAATATAATTTGATTAAGTGAAAAAAATATATTTTGCTACTATTTATCCTGTATAGTTTTCAATTTATATTGTCTGAATTATTTAATATAAAAGCAGTGTAAAACAAAAACTTACGTGGGGACTTAGAAATTTTGATTAGTATATATGCATCAATTAAAGCAATCAATACAATCAATTTTTCTTTGTAACAAATGTCATTAAAAATCACTAAGAAGTCCATCATTTATATAAATAAAGATACAATTCATCCCTACTAATGTGTTGAGAACCTTTTATTTTTCGGAGCTCTGCAAATCATAAAACCCGATGAGTTCAGAGTAGCCCTGGCAGTGGCTCTAGCGAGAGTTAGCGAGACTACAGCGAGATAGGGTAAATTATTCACGGAATGTGGCTAGGAAGTGACTAGCACGTGGAAACACGGTAAACAGAAAAGTTATATTGCGTTTCAGTTTTCACCACCCTATTTTATCTTTAGAAATGTACTTCAAACGATCTCTCTTGAGGCACCAATATGATTTTCACTGACAAATCAGTTAATGAGAAGTGCATTATGGGTTACTACGAATTCAACCGGAGTTTCAGGCTTGAAGAAAATAGAATTTTGTGGCGATCGGAAAGGCACAAAGACCATTTTCCCCGGGGGCTCCCATCCATTTCGTTACTGAAATTCTATTATTTTTATGCTCACAATCACAAACAATTCATTTGTTTAATAAACGATGGAAGTCTATGTTTCTTAAAGTCATACTGCAAACCGATTTGCCTCTGTATTAATTCCTTTCTTGTACTATCGGTGAATACAATTGTCAGGTAGATTCCCTGGCAAACATATACATAGATAGCCTTTAAAATGAATCATGTACTTTTGGTAGGAAAATCCAAAATTATACTCGTGGAGCTACAATGATTTTTAATGACTGATGATCAATTTCAGCAAACTCTAAAGCTACAAATTGGAATATGTTATAAGGAATGGTTACATCTTTGTAGCACAAATCTACGTCCCCATTCGAAAAACCATTCTTATGAAAGTCATAACTCCATTTAATCAAAAGTTATGGGCAAGTTTAAAGATTCTGTGGACAGAAATACAAATAAACATAAGGATGGACAAGCCAAAAACTATATACCACCGAATCTTTTTTACAGGGGCATATTGATTTAACCAGCTATGTTTGATATAGGCCAAAGATTACAGTTTGTATGCGAGTATGCTTTCATATGATGATAATAAATTGATATGATTTTTGATAAACCAATCTAACTGAACTTGTTTGAATTATCGAGCTTTATCACAAATCACCAAAATGAACTGGATTAAAAGCACTTGTATGGTACTTTTGTGCACATTTTTGAACGCAGAGAGTTTGTTGTTCCATGGACAAACCAATGCTACCTCGGCACCTCATGGACACTCTGATCCTGATGTGCACAAACAACTTCTTCATCTGGAGACCGTGTTAAATTCTATAATGATGGATCAGAAACAACAAACTATGAAATTTGAACAAAAGCAAACCATATTAGAAGGAGAGATTGAAATTCTGAAGCAGTGGAAACAGACAGCTAAAATGAAGATAACAGTCCTGGAGGACTCACTGTTAAACGTACAAAGTGAAAACAACATTTTGAAAGAAAGACTAGACAACTTGATTTATTTATCCAATCCTGATGTCTACCTGAATGAAAAACTTAATAATCTCAATTCAACATCAACATTTTTGGTTCAAGAGAATATAATTCTGAAAGATCAGATTAAGAGGTTGAACTCTACTTCAAATTTTTTACCAGAACACTTGACAACACCAGAAAACTTAAAAAGGATAGAGACCATCCTAACATTTGATATAGAGGAGACGATCAAAGACAGTGAAGAAAAAATGATGAAGAGCATGTCTGCCACAATTATGGACTTGGAACTACAAGACCGATATTTATTACTTTCTGTACTTGACGTACACAATAACACAGCACGGATATCATCTTCTATTTCCAGTTTGGATGTGCGGCAGAAACAGATGAAGAGCGAGATCCAAACGCTGAGAAAGTCACAGCAAAACGACATTACCAAAATGAACGATACTATCATCCATCTCAAGAATTGTTTGTATATTTGAGAAATTTATAAGTATAAATTTTTTTCAAACGATTTAAAGGGAGCTGGTTACGTTCTTTACAAATTGAAATGTATCTTCTACTAAACAAGATCAGTATAATGATTTTAACATGAATATTCTAAGAATTCAATGACAACGACATTTTTTAATAAATGACATATTTTTTTCTATTTGGATAAAGTTTACTCTGTTCAAGTACAAGAGCATGTGTCAATCAAACGCGTCCCGAAGTTTGTAGTTTTAACATTTTCCAGATAAAGGAAGTCTCCAAACATGCATTTGCTATATTTTCATGTGAAATTGAAATACCATTGCAATATAAACAGTATATAAGTCGTGGTATTTTTCGGTATTTTACCGAAAATTTGTCAAATAATTAACTTTTAATCTGTGTCTAAGCACCCTTAAAACATACAGATCTTATTTCACATGATGATAGAATTGTTACTAAAATACATAACGTTTACTTTTTTCGGATGAAGGGATGAAGGTCGTTTTCTTTTTAAAGGTGCTCACATTTTATAGACTTCCGATTCCAAAAACTTTTACATTAATGCAATTTCACATAACATGTTTTCTAATAATTTGTCTCATCCGGTTGATAAAAAGTATTTTGGAAATGAAATAATCAAGAATTTTTCTGCTTTAAATTTTGTTATTATTTGAAATATGCAAAAGAAAGATAGTCAAACAATTGGTTTATGGGCATTTGCATCAAGACATTTTTATGCATTAATGATGGTTCTAAACAACCATGTTAAAGAAAATTATTTAATTTTGCAACATCTGCTAGGAAATATGGATCATATAGATAATAAAGCCAGCTATATAATATAACAGTTCATAGTAATAGAAGTACTAAGTAACCGATACCCTGACATTGCTGACTGAAGACAAGGTTATATAATACAATACTTGTAATGACTGAATTAATGACATGTGTGCATTTTCAATATACCAAAAGCATGACTAAAATAGAATTGCATGGATATATTAACAAGTCATGTGTATTTTTTAGGTGTTCAGTCACGTGTAGCTTTTACAGCTGGAATTTTAGGAGAGATAAGCGGAAAACATATATATACAGGAATTATTGAATTCCCAACAGTAATTTACCAAGTGGGAGGAGGATACAGCCCTACAACAGGAGTGTTTACTGCCCCGAAGACTGGACTCTATCTTATATTCTGTACTACTGTGGCATATAACCATGAAGCCTTCTGGACAAAAATAATGATTAAAGATTCAGTTAAGGCAGGAGTCATGGCTTGGACCTCATCATCTTTTAATGTCTACCAATCAGCCTCCAACCTTGTTGTCCACCAGTTACAGGTGGGGGACAGAGTCTGGATAGAAGTGGAATATGGAAGTCATCTGTACTCATATTTTCCAGACACCACATTCTCTGTTGTCATGATTAATGGCTCAGAATAAAATACCACTGTAACATGATTACTTTCATTGCCATTAGTATTTTACATTCTCCTAACACGTATTTCATGAAAAGATAAATCAGCAATTACAGGAAACTAATTGCCATTAATTAACTCAAAATCATAAAATGTAATCCTTGATTCTTATTGTTTTGCCTACGTCGTCATGAATTTTATAATTATTTTCTCTACATAGAACTTGGAATAACAGTTTACATTTTCTACTATGATTTTACAAGTTACTGTCGCTTGTATGAATTTTAAGGTTGTTCTTAGAATTGTCATACTTTCTATAAAGTCTTAAGATCAAGTAGAGCAAAAGAAATTTTCTTTTGAATCATTAACCGTAATTGTTTTTGGAATTTTTGGGGGGGATTGAGCGGTTAGTGTTTTAAGGTGCCTGCGCTTAATAATAGATTTGTTAGGGTATAAAACGCCCATGGCATCTTTCTTAGTTTCGGTCTTTTTTAATTGTTGTTAACTAGAAACAGTAACTATGTCTAATAATACGTAGTTTGTTTTAAGTTTAGAACACCAGCCCTTTAAAGGTAAAGAAAACGAACCACTTTACAAGCATTTAAATGGAGAAAACATTTTTCACATAACTTTATTGTAATCATGTGTTTTGTCCAGGGAATCCATTTCACAATTGTATTCACCGATAGTACATCTGTAAAGAATTAATACAGACGCAAATCGCGTTAACAAATGATCATTACAAGTCTCTACGTTTGATAGCATTTAAGTATGACAGAGAGCAGAGGACAGCAATGCAAATAAGAACAAAGAATTTGTAAAACTATTTATGAATAAAAAACAATAAAAACATAGAGACTTGGGCAAGTCTACGTAAAAGCCTATAATGATTTCTTTTTAGCACATAATTGTAACCTCTTTACAATATAGATTGATTCTGTCTCCTTTTACTTCTACATCCACCATGACCACCTCGTAGTACCATTGTTTGTGTATGTTTGTGTAGTATACAGGGCCACTGTGAAGGGTGGGATTCACTCTTCCAAAGGTCTGCAATAAATACTTTTCCTTCTCAATAAAAGCACAAGTACATTTTACATGCGTATATTGCTGACATAACCAAAAGAGAAAGTTGCTTTATTTTACTCTCTGGGCATTTTAATTATTATGTCTATACTTCTTCCTCAAATAAAGAAACAAAGGTTGCTGTGTTAATTTACATTAATTACTTCGCAATTCAACATCTTGGTCAATTTTTGTTTAAACTTTACTCCCCAAAGCTGTGTTGAAAAAATAATGTTTGAATTACCATATTTACCTTTTCAAGAATTTGAAAGGGTGTAACTGAAACTAGAGCCGAGCTCGTTGCAAAACAACGAGTAGGTCTGCCGTCCTGTTTGACCGGGAGTAACTTTTATTTTTTTAAAAAGAGAATTGACGTCTCTAATAATATAAATCATCCAAATCTATGTTGAAAATTGCAAAAGTAAGCCATTTTTGCTACTTTCTGTTCAACCGAAAGTGACGTCGATGGACGGAAAATTAAGTTTTATACTTCCAGTGACAAATATTTCCCAAAAACGTATAAAGAATGACAAAAATATGCATTTTCTTACTACTTCCGGATTGGCCAGAAGTGACGTCACAGGAAGTATTTTGATGATCTCAATAGATTTTACTAAAGATTTTGAATAACTTTGCTTCTTTGATGTATAATAAATTCACAATACTTTTTGAGATACCTGGAAAAAACATTCGGCCCCTCTAGATCCCTTAATTTAGAGGTCAGCCCTTTTTCCAATATATCAATTGAAAGATCTTGTAATTCTGCACAAATTTTGTTCTATATGGTTTAACAAAATATTTTTAATTTAGAAGATAAAATGGAAATATGTGTAAATTTTCGCTCTTTTAGGCGTTCTAATTTTTGACCCCTTTATAACGCCATTTTGTATACAGAAACCGAAAAACAAAAACCGATGTGCACATTTTCAATCCTTCTGTTATCTAAAATCAGTAGAATTTCTGCTCCAGCTTTTGTGGTCTCTGAGCCTTTGTCTGGAAATGAAAGCCTATAAATTTTCGTTTAAAGCGAAATAACTCAAAAGCGGAATGAATTTTTTTTTATGTTAGACATCACTCTGATAAAATTTAATAACGTCTATATACTCTGAAAATTTGAGAGAAATCCATTGAAAAATGAGTGAGATATGAGTCCTCGAAGTTGGCGTCTAGGAATTAGAAGTAAAAAAATAATCTTTACCATAGAATCAGTACAAGGTCTTCCGTTGGAAACGAAAGACCTTAATAATCTTAATCATCAGAATCAGTAAAAGGTCTTCCTTGGAAACGGAAGACCTTAATTAAAATTAAATCTAACAAAAGCCTCAAGTTAGATAAACCTGATTGACTAAATAAAAACGTATAGAAAAAAATGCATACAAGTATTTTAAGGAATAGTCAAGTTTTTAGCCTCGTGATCTTTAGCTTTAAATCTGTTCCTTATTTCTAGGAAATTCTAAGGTATCTAAGAAAATATGTTGTTTAAGGTATGGCTCCATCTTTATTACACAAGTCTTTGTCACCATTCACTATAAGACACACTAGGGAAACATGGGGAGATTTTTACAATGCATTCCCCCCCCCCCAAAAAAAAAGCAACAACATCAGAATAATCAACCTGTAAAATTACTGGCCTTCTCATCATCATTTTATTGAAAAATAAACTTTTATTTCCTTAAACAGTCAAATGTTTTAAAGAGACTTTTGACGCTTTGTGTTTTTAGAAAATACCATGATTTGCTTGAAATATCTGTTTCCCTTTCTGCCTCAACCCTCTCAACGGAAATGAATTAGTTATTAGTTATTACTTATGTAGATATACAGTGGTTGCCAAACAACAGAAGTCAATGCTATTATAATTTGTTCTGTAATTTAACCCAATAGAAAAAAAACGAAACCTTATTACTAAAATTCTCATTTTTTTACCAGAAAAAATATGTAAAAAGTTAATTCACTATATTCATGGTAAATCAGTTACTTATTTCTAGTCAATTGTTTATACACTGCATTGACGACGAATTTTTTGTTATTTCGCGATCATGATAAGGAACACACAGCGGGCGTGGCCGTTCAGCAGGGGATGCTTACCCCTGCATGACAAATGATCCCACCTCTGATGTTATAGAGGTCCGTATTTGCTCTGCTCCTTTTTGTATTGTTTTGTGAACTTAGAGAATACTGTTCGTTATCTCCATATCCTTCATTATGTCATATCCAAGATGGCGCCTTGGTTGGTTGATTGAGTGAAGAGCTCTGCAAGATCTAACGTTTGTACCTGTCTAAAGAGCTTCCTACTTCAATTTAACCACCTCGACCTGTTGGTAAGTCAAAAAGTTTGTGGTGCATTTACCAACTGGTACCTAAACGACACAAGTTTGAAGAAAATAATGTTTATAGCCGTTACTCACAACAAATGAATAAAGACACTTCAAAATGGCGAGTGACCGAAGCCACAGAGATAGTGAGTGTGCTCTAGCTATTTACGAGGAAATAATAGAAATGTATGGAAGTTTCGATCGAGACAGATTTAAGAAGAGTTTAGGCGCACTATATAAAGATTCTCCCGAAAACATAACAGATGTAAGGCAATGCCTCTATGAAGTAGCAAGCGATCGTAGACCGGAGACACCAAAAGGTCAATTAGTGAAAAAAATTAATTCTGGTCAGTGTAAAGCTATCGATAAACTTTTGGAAGATATTTACATCTTGTTTCACTACATAGAAGGTAATGTGCAAGCTTCAGAAATAAAATCTGTGCTCTGTTATCGTGATAGAACAAAGTCGTCTAGTGAAATCAACATAAACAATTCCAAAATTAGCTCTCAAACATTCGTTAAAAGCACATACAGTGTCAGTGAAAATGTGCAATCAAGCCCAACGGCTGATCGTACGGTTTTCTGTCCAAGTAACAATAGCCCTTTAAATGGAACCGTTAACCACTCACCTGTTCGCTCGACCCAATTCCCTGCTACTGGTATTCCTGAACTCGTATCTATCATTGTGGGGTTTCGAGAAGAAATTCTTGACAAAATTAGTGAATTATCAGAAGCACTCAGGAAACAAAATGAAACGTTAATAAAAGAAGTACAAATTCTACGTTCAACAGTGCAACAAAAAGATAAAGAAATTAGTAACCTTAAAGAACAACAAAATAAACAATTCAAGACTCTCGACACTGGACCTTCATCTCAGAACTCTGGCTTCTCTAGCTCATATGCTGATAAAGTGAAATCATCCAGTGACATCAATGTGGAAGTGAAAGAGTCCCAAAATGTGGGGCAAACTGAGAGAATAGTTTCTCTCCAGGAAACCGATGGTCATACGCACCGTGTAGACAGTGAAATATCTAATAAGCTCCGAAAAATACGAAAAGACCAAGAATATCAGAACAAGAAACAATATCCTACACATACCACGAACACATCGAACCACACGAACAAAAACTTTCAAAGCTACAATGACAGCGATGATCGCAGGGAAACAGATTACGTATTAAACAACACCGTATCCAACGGGTAACGCGGGGGAGTCGCTAAAAAGTATGGGGGAGTCGTTTTCAACGTATGGGGGAGTCGATTTTCACCGCTTTGGAGTCAGAAGTGATGTGGGTCACGTCTTTTTTCGGTATATGTAAGATGTATTTACAAAAAACAACTAGCCCACGGAAGGTAGCAATAGTTAAGCTTTCTGTTGGTCATTTGTCCGGCTAGCATATACGTCTAGTTTTCTGAAACACTTCGAAACTATTCGACAGATTTCATATTTACG
>PRKT01000592.1:23359-55745 GCA_003671525.1 Saccostrea glomerata | reverse complement strand
GGGGGGGGGGGGGGGGGGGGAGGGGACCCAGGGGCCGAAGCCCCCGGAAGCTCCTGGATTCTAGAGATTTCGTAAGGTAAAAATGAGGTCTACCGAGGAGACAATTTTTACATTTTCTAGACTAAACTATGATTTACGATAACTTTGACAATTTTAGGGGGGCGAACGCCGGGTGCATCCCCCTTAAATCCGCCACGCACAGTGCACAATGGCAATATGTAGTAAAGTTTCTGTGAAAGTTTTATCAAATTTCACTCAGTGGTATAGGAGGAGTTTCGGATAAGAAATGGGTACCCAAAAGCGTAACAGACAGACGGACGGACGTACAGACATTAACTGCCTAACGGTATTTAATTTAAAATGCTGAAAGTTTTGGAATATGCCATTGCTCATCCGTTCAGAAACCATATCAAATGTACATATAGTAATGTATATGAAGTACTGGTATATACTCATGCACTTCACAATAAGAAACGATGAATACATGTTTTTATTTTTACATGTACATATTGCTTATATAAATCTTTATTCTTATTGCATTTTACTAAGATTATTAAGTTATCAAAATAGTTATGTATGGAAGCATTCAGCAAAAGCAAAGAAATTTAAAATAATAGTATACTAGTAGTTCAATTTTGCGACTCCCCTATGCGTTGTGTTTTTCCAGAAACGACTCCCCCCTACGTAACCATTACTTTCTGAAGAGAAAATGTCTTAATTATTAATTTTTATAAAGTCTAGCCAAATTTCAACTGTTGCATTTGAAAGATTAACGTTTGCTTTTGCTGTTTTAACTGTTATAATCCCTACACAAGTCGTAGATTGTGCAAACTATGCATGTTTTAACAACTCGGTCAACGTAAATATGAAATCTGTCGAATAGTTTCGAAGTGTTTCAGAAAACTAGACGTATATGCTAGCCGGACAAATGACCAACAGAAAGCTTAACTATTGCTACTTTCCGTGGGCTAGTTGTTTTTTG
The DNA here is from genome assembly GCA_003671525.1 of Saccostrea glomerata. Classification (NCBI taxonomy): domain Eukaryota; kingdom Metazoa; phylum Mollusca; class Bivalvia; order Ostreida; family Ostreidae; genus Saccostrea; species Saccostrea glomerata. The sequence continues at coordinate 54,763 of PRKT01000592.1, read as the reverse complement.
TAAATACATCTTACATATACCGAAAAAAGACGTGACCCACATCACTTCTGACTCCGAAGCGGTGAAAATCGACTCCCCCATACGTTGAAAACGACTCCCCCATACTTTTTAGCGACTCCCCCGCGTTACCCGTTGGATACGGTGAACAAGGTCATCGAGTGAAGCGGTTATTGATGTCACGAGTACAAGCAGATGGAGGGATTGATGTGATCATAGACGCAATCAAACAATACGCAAAAGATCGTAACGTGTATATCACCCACATAGCAGTTTTAAAACTTTGGAAACAAAAGAACCCAACATATACACTTAGAGTTAATGTTAGGGTCGAGGATTACGAGAAATCGTTGCAGCAAGGTTTTTGGCCTAGTGGCATACTGGTAAGACCCTGGCAATCCCCGTACTCACGCGAACGTAACCAGAACACTTATAATGGTTAAGTGTCTCACAGCTCTTATATACGCGTTAGCGAGTATCCAGATAATGTTGCGTATAAAATCATGGAACATCAGAGGTGTCATGTACGGTACAACATATCTGTCAGAACTTTTGAACTACACGGATATCTTTATTGGTGTAGAGCACTGGCTTCTTCCGGAGCAAATTCACTTTCTAGACTCTATTGACTCGAGTTTTAATGCATTCGGTATTTGTGACAAGCGTATATCCATTGAACCAGAAAAAAAATCCCGTTCGGCAGGTTTTGGAGGTATTGCGATTTTGTGGCGAAAAGGCTTACCTGTGTTTCCAGTCGAAGGTGATTGTAGTGATCGTGTGGTAGTCGCCGTCGTCAGATGCGAAAACATTAAAATTAATATAATTGGTGTCCTATTACCGTCAACTAACTCAAGTCTAGAAGAATACAGATTAGTGCTAGAGGATGTAGAAAAGCTGTATGATGCTTATAGTTCAAATGGACCTGTTATAATTCTAGGGGACATCAATGCTCATTAATCAAACAAGTATGGAGATAAAAAATCGCGTCAGATCCAACGAATGTGGGCGGATCATCGAGGATTTTATGAATGAACGTAGACTCGTGTCGGTGACTAGTCAAAGCAATAGTGCTGGTCCAGCTTACTCATATGTTGCTCACAATGGAGAGCAAGCGTCTTTGATAGACCACGTGCTTGTTGCACATGATAAACTCGACTTTGTAAGGACCGCAAGGATAATTGAAGACCACTTTCTAAATTGTTCCGACCATCTCCCGATTTTTGTTAACATCTCTTTCGAAGGTAAATTACCTAGAAGAAGGAAAACTCATGGTGAAAATTTGGGTATCAACTGGAGCAAAGTATCAGATGATGATGCATGTACATACCGGCAGTTAGTTAGAGAGATGATCGATGGCTATACCCTGGATGACTGTTCTGCAATCGGCATTGAAGAGTACGTTGATATGATTACAAAATCTCTAATAAACGCTGCTGAACTCTCTTTGCCAGTAAAACGTTACCGTCCTTATCTTAAACCGTACTGGAATCATGGAAGTGTCAAGGAACTACATATCAAGAATAGAGAGAAAAGGAAATCCTGGGTAGGCGAGGGTAAACCCCGAGGCAAAGAACACCCTTCATATAGAGACTACAAGCAAGCAAAACGCCAGTTTACAAATGCCCTAAAACAGGCCCAGAGGCAGTACGAACAAGAACAGTTTGAACGTTTACAAGAAACAGCAGATATAGACATAGGGTTGTTCTACCGGACTATAAGACGCCGTAACAAGAAATCATGGACATCTCACGAACTGCGTGTCAATGGAGAAATCGTTCGGGATCCTGATATTATTCGGAATGCTTGGTATTTACACTACAAAGGATTAGCAGAAAGAAAACAAGATCCGTCTTTTGATCACGAATTTGAGAATACAATATGTCAAGAGGTTTCTAAAATGCACACGGTTTCAAAGGATAATTGCGATAGTATAAGTGAAGTATACATAACCGCAAAGGAAGTCACTTCAGCACTACGTAAAATGAAAAACAGCAAAGCTCCAGGATTTGATGGAATTGTAGCAGAGCACATGAAGCTTGCGGAAGATATCCTACTCACCCACCTTGTGAATTTATTCAATGCAGTCATGGAAACAGAAAGTATCCTCGTCAATTTAAAAAGGGAGTCACCATTACGCTCTTTAAAGAAGGTAATAAAGACAAATTAGATGTGAATAGCTATCGCGATATTACCCTCATGTCTGTTTTACAAAAACTCTTTGAAAACATACTATACGCAAGAATACAGAAATATAGCACCGAAAAATGCTTTCTCCATCCTCTACAACAAGGATTCAGACCAGGATGCGGTAGTATAATGGCAGCATTTGTCTTAACCGAAACTGTGAATCACTATCTAGAAAGAGATTCAGATTTGTACGTAGCATTTCTGGACAACGAGAAGGCCTTCAACAGCGTGTGGCACATGGGCTTGTTCTATAAACTGTTTCACATTGGTATAAATGGAAAAGGATGGCGTCTTCTTTTTGACTCGTTTCAGAACACAACTTCTCGTATATTATATGACGGGAAAATGTCAGATGAATATGCTTTACAACAAGGCGTTGGGCAAGGACGAGTCCTGTCCTCTTGGTTCTTTTTACTTATGATTGACGGCCTTATACATGAATTGGATCATCTCAATATCGGCCCTCGAGTTTGCGATCTTCATGTTCCTTGCGTTATCCTTGCTGACGACACCTCATTGTTCTCCAGTACTCAGAGCAGGATGCAAAGACAGCTAGATGTTGTATCCAACAATGCATCGACGTAGAAATTGACATATAATCCTCTAAAGAGCTGTGTCATGTTCTTTACATGTAAGCGCAATCGCAGACAACCTGTTACAGAGAAGAACTTTCATCTGGGGAAAAATAATGCTCGTATAAACACCACGAATGAAAACACGTACGCCGGCATTAAAATAACTGATAAACTAACGAGCGAAATCGCAATTTCACAAGCATGCAACAAAAGACGAAAAATAATGAATTCCCTGATAAACACTGGGGTGTGGAAGCACGGTATGAACTCTCTCTTAAGCTCCAGACTATGGAAAACAGTTGTTTTACCAGCAGTTTTGTATGGTTGCGAGATGTGGACAATCGTGTCAAAGAAGTCAACAGAGAATCTCGAAATACTACAAAGATTTGCAGCACGCAGGATTCAAGGCTTCGATCGACAATCTCCATCACCATGCACTATATACTCGCTGGGACTCATAAATATGGAAAAGTTTATTCAGAAGAATCAACTACTCCTGTGGAATCGTCTTTGTAGATCTAGCTACACTTTATTTTCTAAGCGTCTGTTTATTGCAAGGTTGTGTTCCTTCTCCGATAATACTTTTCAAAAGAAACGCAGATTTGTAGACTGTATTTATAAGATCATGAAAAGTTACAACATAGATTACTTTTTCAGCGAGTACCTCATTAATAGAGAAACACCATCAAAACTCAGTTGGAATCAGTACATCAACAATCTCATAAACCACTCTTCTTATAACGAATGGAGGATTTCACTCGGATATCGACCAGAACTAAATCGTTTTGCAGAAAAACATCAAGAACTTGCACCTCATCAACTTTGGACACTCAGCCTTGAACACCCGGAGTTTACCTGGAAACTATTTGAAATTATAAATCTTTCAATTACATATGAGACAGAAGAAGTATTATGCAAACTATGCAAACGAAGTACTCAAGATATCGTATTACACTTCATCTTGGACTGTCCGAATCTGTACAAAAGCCGCGAACATCTCATGACCCTGATCGTTAATTGTTTACCAGTGAACACTTATGTCGATCTCACACACTTGCCCGAAACTACTATGGTAAATATTCTTTTAGGGTCTAGAAAGGATGGAACTATCCCAGAAGAGGAATGGGCCACCTTTATATTGTCAGTATCTTCCGGCATCACAGTAATGTTGAAGGAAATGAAAACTCTTTTATAGTTAAAGATAACAACTCTATCGAGTTTCATTGTAAAACAAAACAAAAAAAGCTCATGAACTCTTTTGTTCAATGCACTTGTACATTTGTTATTATTCAATGCACTGTTGTCGTTAAATGTTTCTTAATATGATATGACCAATCTCTATACTATAGAGGAAATAAAGAATGTCTGTCTGTCTGTCTGTCTAAAATCAGTAGAATTTCTGCTCCAGCTTTTGTGGTCTCTGAGCCTTTGTCTGGAAATGAAAGCCTATAAATTTTCGTTTAAAGCGAAATAACTCAAAAGCGGAATTAATTTTTTTATGTTAGACATCACTCTGATAAAGTTTAATAACGTCTATATACTCTGAAAATTTGAGAGAAATCCATTGAAAAATGAGTGAGATATGAGTCCTCGAAGTTGGCGTCTAGGAATTAGAAGTAAAAAAATAATCTTTACCATAGAATCAGTACAAGGTCTTCCGTTGGAAACGAAAGACCTTAATAATCTTAATCATCAGAATCAGTAAAAGGTCTTCCTTGGAAACGGAAGACCTTAATTAAAATTAAATCTAACAAAAGCCTCAAGTTAGATAAACCTGATTGACTAAATAAAAACGTATAGAAAAAAATGCATACAAGTATTTTAAGGAATAGTCAAGTTTTTAGCCTCGTGATCTTTAGCTTTAAATCTGTTCCTTATTTCTAGGAAATTCTAAGGTATCTAAGAAAATATGTTGTTTAAGGTATGGCTCCATCTTTATTACACAAGTCTTTGTCACCATTCACTATAAGACACACTAGGGAAACATGGGGAGATTTTTACAATGCATTCCCCCCCCCCCAAAAAAAAAGCAACAACATCAGAATAATCAACCTGTAAAATTACTGGCCTTCTCATCATCATTTTATTGAAAAATAAACTTTTATTTCCTTAAACAGTCAAATGTTTTAAAGAGACTTTTGACGCTTTGTGTTTTTAGAAAATACCATGATTTGCTTGAAATATCTGTTTCCCTTTCTGCCTCAACCCTCTCAACGGAAATGAATAGTTATACAGTGGTTGCCAAACATCTGAAATCAATGCTATTATAATTTGTTCTGTAATTTAACCCAATAGAAAAAAAACGAAACCTTATTACTAAAATTCTCATTTTTTTTACCAGAAAAAATATGTAAAAAGTTAATTCACTATATTCATGATAAATCAGTTACTTATTTCTAGTCAATTGTTTATACACTGCATTGACGACGAATTTTTTGTTATTTCGCGATCATGATAAGGAACACACAGCGGGCGTGGCCGTTCAGCAGGGGATGCTTACCCCTGCATGACAAATGATCCCACCTCTGATGTTTTAGAGGTCCGTATTTGCTCTGCTCCTATTTTGTATTGTTTTGTGGACTTTGAGAATACTGTTCGTTATCTCCATATCCTTCATTATGTAATGCGTGGAAGATTACAAGATATCTATTATAGGTCAATATAAGTAATGCGCAGTGAGCATATGACTTAGTTTTTATCAGATGATAATAATTTGATTTTTGAAAAAGCTACTCCATTTGATTGAACTTTGGATTTTTAAGATTATAAACAATTCACCAAGATGCACTGGATTACAAGCACGTTTATGATACTTCTGTGCACATTTTTCAAAGCAAGGAGTTTTTTATTTTATGGAAAAACCAATGCTACCTCACCATCTAATGCTCATTCTGATCCTGATGTATATAACCAACTTCTTCATCTGGAAAAAGTTTTGGAGTCTATATTGAGGGATCAACAACAACAAGCTCTAAAAAATCAGCAATTTCTACATCATCAAAAGTTATTAGAGGAAGAAAATCACACAGCCCAAATGAAGATATCATTTTTAGAAAGTGAAAACAAAATCCTGAAGAAGAGATTAGACAACTTGAATTCAACAATTATATCACAGGATGAAAAACTTAGTAATCTAACTTCAACATCAACATTTTTGCTTCAAGAGAATTTAATTCTAAAAGATCAGATTCAGATTTTGAACTCTACTTCCATGCTTATACAACAAAACTTGACAACATCAGAAGACTTAAAAATGCTGGAGAACATCTTGACCTTTGAGATAGGGCAGTTAGTCAGAGACAGTGAAAATAAAATGATGAAGAACATGTCTGCCACTGTCCAAGGCCTGGAAGTGCGAGACCGATATTTATCACTTTCTTTGCTCGATGTACACAACAACTTGACTTTGCTTAACATCACACTTTCAAAGCTTAATCAACATCAGAAGACACGTGAAGAAAAACAGAATAAAACAATTCAACAATTATCGCTTTCTCTACGCGATTTACAAAATAACACAGCAGGGCTATCGTTTTCTCTTTATAATTTGGATACACAGCAGAAACTGAAACAGAGTGAGATCCAAACACTGACAAATTCACAGCAACATGACATTTCCAAACTTAATGATACAATTATCCATCTTAAGAATCGTATGTTAACTCTTAATCTTTTCTCTCATTTTTTTTTTTACATATCCCAAATTAATTCATTGAAAATAGCCAATGTTTTAGGTTTTTTATCTTCAAAATTTTAATTAAGTAAATCATTATTGTAGAAATGTTAATAAAATAATGCAATAGAGACATCCAGTTGGGATTGAATCCGAGACCTAGGGCATGCAAGTCAAGGTATCCTTTTTTATAAAATTTCAATTTACCTAATCATGACAAATAGAACTGTATTCTTTAATCTGATGTATATTTTCAGGTGCTCAATCCAATGTAGCTTTTACAGCTGGAATTTTAGGGGAGACCAATGGACAACATACATACAGAGGTACTGTTATATTCCCTAAAGTCATATACCAGGTGGGAGGAGGATACAACCCTACAACAGGAGTGTTTACTGCCCCAAAAGCAGGTCTCTACATCCTATTCTGTACTAATGTGGCGTTTTATGATGAATCCTTCTGGACAAAAATAATGGTTAACGGTTCAGTTAAGGCAGGAGCCATGGCTTATGTGAGTGGATCTGCTAACACCTATCAGTCTGCCTCCAACCTTGTTGTCCACCAGTTACAGGTGGGGGACAGGGTCTGGATAGAAATTTCTAGTGGTACTCATCTATACTCATCTTTTCCAGACACAACATTTTCTGTCATCATGATCAATGGATCAGACTAAAACTATCCCTAATAATGTGATTATTTTCAGTGCCATTAGCATTCTAAACTATCTTGACACTTACTCCATAGATAGAAAAATTGTCAAATCCTAATTACAAAAAAACTGATGAACTATAAATGAACATTCATTCAAGATGATAAGATGTGGTGATACTTGATATCATTTTATCAACTAATATTTACACAGATTTTATTATGAATTGAAAGGTAATATAGTTTCATTTACCCATCAAATGTTGCTATAATTGCAAAATTGTTTGATTTGAATAAAGGTCATTTTGTTTACATCTTTCAATTTTGCCCTTTAAGATACTAGTAATTAAATGTACCTGTACATAGCTTTTTATATGGTTGATGATCACTAGTGTGTACACCTTAGATCTGTGGTTTAACTGTGTCCACAAAGATTTTGGAAAAATTGTACTGAAAACAGAAATGTTAGCAGTAACAACCATTTTGTTATACTGTTTCTTACCTTGAAACGTTTTCTATTTTTCAAAAATCAATAATTAAAAATGATTTGAAATCATTTTGAAGTAATTTATCCTACATTAATTTTGTTCAATATCAAATTGCATTGCATGGACCTGCTGGTATAAAAGAGGGATCTTTTATACTGAATGATTTTCAATACACTCTTAAATAAAGTATATATCATATCAAAGATCTATGACTCTTGCTAAAAAGAAAATCTTTAAAAAGGGAAACATATTTTTTATACATAGAAAGAGATAGCACATTTATATTTTTAGTACATAAGAGAACTTATCACCTTACCGTCAAGATTGATGCTGTCTCCATCACTTACATATCTACCGCGTGTGTTTGAATATATACAGGGCGATTGTGATGTGTGGCGGCTACTCCTCAAAATGTCCGCATAGAAAGTATTTACTCTTTAAAAATCAAGAGAAAGTCGCATTACTATACTATATGAGCCATTACATCTGCATTTATAATGTCTGAAAAATTAAAAGTCCTTCTTTTACCTTACCATGATATCCCCCAATGTCAAAATTGTGGTATTTTTTGTTCAATTTTACTCAACAAAGCCGCGTTTTTAAATTGTTCGAAATTCCAGTGTTGTTTATTAGAGAGTCAGAAAAGGTTGTATTGGAAACCTCAGGCTGAAAATGAAATACAATCAAAGAGCCTAAAATTTGATAGAAATGTCTATTTGTTTTCAGGACAAAACAATCGCAATAAAAAAGAATAACTGCATAAATCAAAAGAGAATCAAACAGAAAAAAAACCTGAAATTATACTTTTACTAAGCTCAGATGCGCTGTTGTCTTACATAAATCTTGAGAAAGGTAACTGATCTAACATTTACTTACATTAAAAAAATTAACAGAAATTATTTAATAAGAAGTTTCTAAATACAAATTTACAATAAAAATGGGAGAATCTTAACCATAGGCAATCAAAGTCTATTGAGCTCATCTAATCATATGCTCTTCTTTAAGAGGAAAAATCCTAACTAAGCTAAAATTGCTAGTAGTATACATCCCAAGATACAACATTTACGCAATTTAGATCTGATAAGGTCTGCAGTTACTTGAGAATTGATTTATTTAAAAGAAAAAAGTCCAATTAGTCACTTATCCAGAAAATATCATTCAAATCCAGCATCTGAAGCAAGTTTGAGAGTGATCATTTCTTTGATGCATCATGCAAGTAAGTTTGATTCAGATAGACCTTATATTTTCTTCTAGTATGATTATACAACAGTGTAAAGTAAACCAATAAAAATATCTAGTCATAATCCACAATATATGAAAGAATCATGCATAAAGTTTGGTTCATCAATAAAGTCATTGGAATCTCCGTCAGAATTCTGTCTCTTCATTTTCTCATAACACTTTGACCTCGAAAATTCGATACCACGAAAATGTTTTTAAAACTGCATTATGTCCTGTGCTGTAGAAATCCATACCTGTGGAGTTACAATGATCTTTAATGACTGATCATGATGCTCATTCTCAGCAAACTATGGCGACAAAAGGGAAGATGTTGCAAGGAATAGCTCTATCTTTGAATCCAAATCAATGTCTCCATTCCCAAAACCAAGACTTTGACAATGGTGGAGCATTGGGAGATTTCTACAACATATAAACAAATACATGTTATAAAATCATATATAACTTTTCCCATCTTTAACCTCCACCTTCACATATTCCCTAACATACTTAGAATCGAACTTGAGAACCTATTCCGACCTAACTTTAAGTTCTAAATAAAAAGGAATTTCAATAAAGTGCAGTTTCGAAGTTTCGTGTTTTACTATTTATTCAAAAATCATATCAGTTTTTTTTCCTTCTCCACTTTAAACATATTTTTCAGCTCATTTCATAGTAGAAAATCATTTTTAAAGTTACATTATTTCAAATCAAGAATAGTTTGGTCTAAGATTGGATTAATATATTCAAATTTCAGCATTTCATGATCAATTTAAAAAATGAAAGAATGAAAATTATTTATTGAGCAGGTCATTTCAAATTATCATGAGCGTTTAAAACAGGAGGCGTGGAGATATAGTAATGATTAGTATACTTCTGTTAAAATGTTTCCTATAAAAAGTTCAGAAGGTAAAATAGCTATCTTTTATAGTTCACGATAACAAAACTATACCCCGGGGTATAGTTTTTGCTATCCACCCCCAGAAAATTTTCATGCAATTTTTGCCCCCAATTTTGATTTCCAGCGATAAATCTTTTGACTGATGATGTCATGATGACTTCAGTAGCATTGTGACGTCATCAGGATTTCAGATTATTCTTGCAATATTATCTTACTCCAAAAAAAAATTCAAACCTCAGAAATTATACTATACATCAATATAATAAAACGCTTATCCACTGGTTGTGAGTGTGATAGCTCTTTTATAAAACCCTTGACAGGGACTATTCCCCTCGGGCAAGCCCACGGGAGTTCCCTATCGCGGGTTTGATAAAAGAGCTATCTCACTCACAACCAGTGGATAAGTGTATAATATCGCTTGAAATTGAATATCGATTCACGGGCGGATTTAGAGTGAGGGCTCGGGAGGGGGGAGAGACGGGGGAGGCATCTTTTTGTGTCCAATATATACACAAGATTTAATGAATCAATTTATGGCGTGACTGCGGGCATCTACCCCGACCCTAAACTGTCCCCCTGTAAAAAAAAAAATCCTTGATTCGCCACTGAATATGTCCAAAAATATATACATACTGTACCAAAACTGGCATCTATGGCATTTTATGTTTGATCATTCTTTCTTTAAGAAGCTCTAAAACTTAATGGCCGGTACACACGGTAAGGCTTGCCTTATGAGTCAAAAACCTTACGTTTTGCAGGACGTATGGCTCTCATGTCCACACGCTAAGGCAAGACTTACAATATTATAAACAACATTTACATAAATTCCATGTGTTGTTGAGCTATAAACAGTGGGCATTATAAAATGGAATAATAGATTACTATACGTACATGTAGCTATGACTTTAAAATAGTTTTACCGACCAGTGCATCCATATTTCTTAACTGGAGTATTTGCGGATATATTCATTATTTTATTTAGATGCAGAACTGTAGCTCTCCGAAAAAATATATTGATTTGACAGACAGGAGAGCTACAGTGCCACACATTGAAAAAACTGTATTTTTGTGCGCAATAAATTTACAGTTTTATCAATGGGTGGCACCGTATCTCTCCGGTCTGTCGATATATTTTCTTTTCGGAGAGCTACAGTTCTGCAGCTATATATTATTCGAATATACTTTGTCTTTTCCTCAATAAACTAATGTGTATGGTTTTATAAAAATTTATTTTAAAAAATAGAATTTTGAGTAAAGTAAATGGTTTTCCTTGGTTAAGAAACAAATGTTAGCTAAGTTTGTATTGGGAAATAGAGCAGAGCAGTGTTCTACTCCTGAGTTTGACTTGTAAAACTTTTTCTTCTAAAAAAAACCCACAAAAAATAGTTCCTCCATAAATGTTTTCGGTATGGAATTTTATCATGGGGTTTTAATTGAAAATAGTTTAATTAGCATCATAGAATCCAAACGTATTGTTAGAACTAAAACTTTAATATGTATATCTTTTTTAAATAGAGGTCAAGATACAAATCTGCTTAAAAGCTAAGGAGCGAACCTCATTAAGATTGCTTTCAAAATACCTTTTCATTTCCTAATCAATGGATGTCACATTCTGATAGATAAAGGGCTGAATTTTCATGATAATGTCAATAGGTTAACTCAGTCCAATCTATTACAAAAGCTAAAGCAATTGGTCAAATTGAATTTCCACAAATGACAGTTCCTGAAATGGGACTTGTCCTTTCATTTAAATAAAAAAAATTCAGATTCACCTAAGAAATCTCTACGCTACTATTTTTATTTAATTTATATAAGTATTTTGATAGTCCAGTTACATATAAAATTGCTTCTTTCTTTCCACCTTTCTTTTTACCTATCAAATTGCTCCTTTCTTTCCATAATCCTCTCAACATTACAACACCTTATATTATCCTCCTTTAATGAGTAAAACGTCTATGAAACGATGTGTCGAGTGTTGCCACTTTTGCGACGTTTCAGACTTTTAATTTTTGAAATTCTCAAAAGTATCATAAACAATGACATATAATTTTTAACACTAAACAGACATAAGATATAAAGATGAGAAATACACTAATTTTGTAAAGGGAAATAATCCAAATTTCCAGTAATTACAACTTACACTTAACAGAAAAATCATAAAAATGGGTCTGAATGCACCACTGACTTGACCGCACTAGGGAAGTTCAGAACATGTGATTAAAAATGATTCCAATTCACCTAAGAAATCTCTACGCTACTATTTTTATTGATATTAGCTCAGTGGTCCTGGAGATGGGAATGATATTGTGAAAAGTTTATTATAACATCGAACAATGAGCAATTTTCAATCAGAAATGTCTTTAGCTAGGTTAGCCTAACACATTACCTTTTTTAAGGAACGTTATTTTTGGAATTGGTGCGTTTTCTTTGTAAAAATTAACGATAATTATTCCTTTTGTTAAATACATCAATGGTTACGAGTTATTTTAATATACAGGTTAAAGATAAGCTGAGTGATCATATCGCTGATTTCATTTTTATCAGATAATTTTATTTTGTTTTAAGATAAAGCCACGCCACTATATCATCCTGTCTGTTTGAGTTTTTATACAAATCGCCACGATGCATTGGGTTAAAAACACCTTTATACTACTTTTGTGCACATTTTTAGAAGCAGAGAGTTTGTTGTTCCATGGACAAACCAATGCTACCTCAGCATCTAATGGACATTCTGATCCTGATGCATCTGGAGACCGTGTTAATTCTATAATGATGGATCAGAAACAACAAACACAGAAATCTGAACAACAGCAAAACTTATTAGAGGGAAAAATTAAGAAAGCCCAAATAAAGATTTCATTTTTAGCAAATGAAAACAAAATCTTGAGAGAAAGACTAGACGACTTCAATTCTTCATTCATTTCACAACAAAATTTGACAATACCAGAAAATATTATTCAATGATTGAAGTACATCTTACCTTTGAAATTAAGCAGACGATCATAGACAGTCAACAGAAAAAGGTGCAAAACGTTTCTGCAACAATCACAGACCTTGAGCTACTGAACAGATATTTATCACTTTCTCTTCTGGACGTACACAATAACACAGCACATCAATCGTCTTTCCTTTCCAGTTTAGATGCGCAACAGAAACAGATGAAGAGTGAGATTCAAACACTGACAAATTCCCAACAGCATGACATTGCCAAACTGAAAGATACAATTATCCATCTTAAGAAACGTATGTATATTTCTAATTTTTTTTCTTTCTTTTCGGTTGCAAAGAAAAAATTGTAATAAAAGCAAGTTTTACTTAAGGCCTAAATTTAGATCTGTGAAAGTTTGAAAACAAAAATATTTCAATTTAAGTTGACATAGCTTTACAAATTACTTGGACGTTTGATGACATAATATCTATTAATAATATATGTTTAAATTTCTTGCTGGTTGATTTATCCATAAAATGACGTCATAGAATATGTCATTATTTTAAAATTGTAAAAAATTCTATTTTAAAAACCAATGTTCAAATCTATTTTTTTCCCCATTATTTCAAATAGAGCAGAATTCAACCCATATTCAAAATACAATGGACAGTTTGTATGCTATGATAATCTTATATCCTATTGCTGCTTCAGAACATTTCATTTTTGGAATTAAGGGGTGAGGATTGTATTGATTCATAATTCAGGTGCTCACTCTTAATATTTTTACGAGACAGTAAAATTTTGGAACTATTCAATTGTACATATATTCAAATTATATGTAGACTCTGGGGGCACTAGCCTTAGAAAATATGGTGGATTTCCACAACTCAAGGAAATATTTCACACATTCATAGTTTTTCAATTGTTTCTACATTTACATTATTGTGAATTTTAGATTGTCACATTCCTAAATGACCACAAAAATAAGACACATTAAAAAACAATCTGATATATTAAAGAAACTTTAAGTTATTTAAATAAACACCAACTACTAGGAAATATGGATCAAAGAAAACGTTTATCAAATAAATTAATTTTTTGTAGCCTTAACATAACCTATTACATATTTTTACATTAGATGAAAACCATGCAAATTTCATTTTTGAAAGGTAATTTTTTACATTAATTAATTATATACAGCTATATACCTGTTATAAAATTGTAATTTACCAAATCAAGGTAAAACTGCACTCTAAAGTCTGCTGTATTTTTAGGTGTCAATCCAATGTAGCTTTCACAGCTGGAATCTTAGGAGAGTACATATAGGTACAGTTAAATTACCAACAGTTATTTACCAGGTAGGAGGAGGATATAACCCTACAACAGGAGTGTTTACTGCACCGAAAGCAGGTCTCTACATCATGTTCTGTACTAATGGCAGATAATCATATAACCTTCTGGACATATAATATAAAGATAAATGGTTCCTATAAGGCAGGAGTCATGGCTTTTGTTAGTGGATCTGAACCTGTCTACCAATCAGCCTCCAACCTTGCCTTATGTGAGTGGATCTGCTAATACCTATCAGTCTGCCTCCAAGCTCGTTGTCCAAAAGTTACGAGTTGGGGACAGGGTCTGGATACAAGTACACATTGGTTATCATCTGTACTCAATATCTCCTGACACAACCTTTACTGTGATCATGATCAATGGATCAGGTTAAGACCACCACGGTCTTTTGGTGCTTTATTTTATTCTTCACCGAAACTTACTTAATAAATTGAAAACAAAGCCAACTGAATTAAATCAACAATAGCCGATAACTAATGAAATATGAATGAACATTAAACATTCACTCAAAACCACCAAATGTGATGTTTCTAATATTACTGATATGATTTCCTAGTATTATACTGTTTCCATTAAATGTTTACATGTTGCTGTAATTGACAATTCGTAATTGACCTGAATTAAAGTAATTTTGTTCTCATCCTTCAACTTCAAACTTCAAAATAGAATACTTTTGATGTTGTTATCAATGATGCTTACACCTTCTTTTTTAGCTCACCTGAGCCAAAGGCTCAAGTGAGCTTTTCTGATCAAAATTTGTCCGTTGTCTGTCGTCGTTGTCGTTGTTGTCGTCGTTGTCGTTGTCGTCGTCGTTGTCGTCGTTGTAAACTTTTCACATTTTCCTCTTCTTCTCAAGAACCACTGGGACAATTTCAACCAAACTTGCTAAACAGTATCCTGGGGTGAAGGGAATTCATGTTTGTTCAAATGAAGGGCCACGCCCTTTTCCAAGGGGAGATAAATATGAATTAGAGAAAAATAAGTGGCATTTTTAAAAAATCTTCTTCTCAAGAACCACTGGGCCAGGAAAGTTGAAACTCATGTGGAATAATCCTCAGGTAGAGTAGATTCAATTTTGTTCAAATCATGACCCCCGGGGCTAGGGTGGGGCCAAAATGGCCGATCAAAGTTTTACATAGGAATATATAGGAAAAATCTTTAAAAATCTTCTTCTCAAGAACCACTGGGCCAGGAAAGATGAAACACATGTTGATTCATCCTCAGGTAGTGAAGATTCAAGTTTGTTCAATTCATGACCCCCGGGGGTAGGGTGGTGCCAAAATGGCCGATCAAAGTTTTACATAGGAAAATATAGGAAAAATCTTTAAAAATCTTCTTCTCAAGAACCACTGGGCTAGGAAAGATGAAACTCATGTGGAATCATCCTCAGGTAGTGTATATTCAAGTCTGTTCAAATAATAACCCCTGGGGGTAGGGTTGGGCCAAAATGGCCGATCAAATATTACATAGGAATACATAGGAAAAATCTTTAAAAATCTTCTTCTCAAAAACCATTGAGACAGGAAAGATTTATTTCATGTGAAATTAACCTCAGGTAGTGTAGATTCAAGTTTGTTTAAATCATGACCCCCGGGGGTAGGGTGGGGCCAAAATGCCCGATCAAAGTTTAACATAGGTATATATAGCGAAACCTTTTAAAATCCTCTTTTCAAGTACTTCAAATCCATGCTTATTGATATTTATATGGAATCATTCTCAAGTAGTGCAGATTCTAGTTGGACCCCCTTGGAGGTTAAAATTCAAGCCCCCCCCCCAACTCAGTAAACTTTCAGTTCTGATCTGATATGTGCTTTTTCCTAGCAAATTGCTCAGGTGAGCGATGTGACCCCTGGGCCTCTTGTTCATTGTTCATTTTCTTGACATTTCAATCATCATTCAAGAACAAGATAGGGTAAGACCAGTATTTGACCCCCCGAATACTGATATTGGGTGTCTTTCAGAAAGATCCAACAGTTTATCCAAAAAAACCTGTTGTCCCTGCCACAAAATGAGCATTGGGTCTAAGATTTAGAATACACTGGGTTCACAGTGAGGTAAGGAAATTGGTGGCTTCCAAGGTGGCTTCCAAGTTAGCTTTGAATCTAAATTAGTGCTTGTTTTAAAGTAAGCATCATTTTAACTTCTTAACTTCAAACTATCACAATTTCTCATTTTCTCATTTTTACATCAAATAAGGGGCCTGATTCGGCCAATACCCTATCTTGTCCTTTAGTATTGTGATGCAATAATACACATACTATAAATTATTATGCTTCCTGTCAGTTTGTCTCTATATAACCCATACTCTACTATGTATATAATAGTGTTGTGTTTTGCGTGCACTGTGCCTAAATAATAGTCAGAATAAAATATGCCTAAAAAAATCTTCTTCTCAAGAATAGCAAAGCCATGGTTATTGATAAGTGATACTAGTATTTATACGGAAGCATTTTTGGGTGGTGTAGAATTAAATTTGTTCAAATCATAACCCCCAAGGTAGGGTGGGGCCACAAAGGTGGATCAAATTTTACATAGAAAAATAAAAGGAAAAATCCCAAGAACAGAAAAGCTATGTTTAGTCATATTGATATGTAAGCATCCTCGTGCATTGAAGATTTGATTTTATTCAAACCATGCATATGACCCTTTGGGGTAGTGAGGTAAACAATGGGTATACAAATTCAAATTATTATGACGTTATATATAGGAAGAAAATTATTTTTAAAATATTTTTAACAAGAACAGCAAGGTCATATGCTGTATTGATATGAAGGCATTCTCAAGTAGTATTAAAATTCAAGCCCCCCTCCCCCTTCAGTAAACTTTTCATCTCTAATCTGAATTTTGCTTTTTCTTAGCCAATTTACTCAGCTGAGTGATGTGATCCCTGGGTCTCTTGTTATTTTCATTAATTTCATGTTTCATTTATACTTTATTACTTACTGAATTACTAAATTTACTTACCTCGTCATTGGTCATTTGCAAAGTTATTTTGTTAAAATAGATTCTGATTGCACACATAAGTACTCTGAAGTTGACATCACGAAGATGCTTGAGTTTCTGATTGACAATATCTATGTGGTTTTTGGAGACCAGGTATTCCAACAATCTATTGGAATTCCCATGGGTACAAATTGCGCTCTGTTATTAGCAGACTTATTTTTATATTCATATGAAACAGAATTTATGCAAAATATTATGCGTGAAAAGAAGAAAACACTTACTGTGGCTTTCAACTTGACATTTAGATATATCGACGACGTATTGTCAATTAATAATTATGGTAATTTCCATTCCTACGTCGATACGATATATCCTGGTGAGCTTGAGATAAAAGATACCACGGAGTCCGACACTTTTGTTTCATACTTGGATTATCATATTTTACTTGAAAAAGACACTAATGGTAATCTAACAACCAAGCTGTATGATAAACGTGATGACTAAACTTTTCTATCGTCAACTTCCCTTACTTATGCAGCAACATAACTTCAGTTATAATATATCTCAGTTGATTCGATACGCAAGAGCATGCTCTACGTATGATCAATATCTAAAACGAGGTAAATTACTGACAAGCAAATTGACGAAACAAGAATATCAGCAGTCTCGTTTAAAGTCATCATTTCGTAAGTTCTATGGTCGATACAATGAACTTGTCAGCAAATACAATGCATCATTGAGTCAAATGCTGACTGACGTTTTTCATACCAATTGCTAGCCCATTATCTATACCCTGAATTGACGACGGATTTTTTCCTTTATTTCCTGATCATGACAAGGAGCACACGGCGGGTGTGACCGGTCGGCAGGGGTTGCTCACTCCTCCATGGCCCCTGATCCCACCTCTGATGTTTCGGGGGTCCGTGTTTTCTCTGCTTTTATTTTGTATTGCTTTATGGACTTTGAGATTGAATACTGTTCGTTATCTCCATATCCTTCTGTACATATGCAAATTTTAAACAGAAAGATGTATTTTTATCGGATACAAAAAGGCACACAGTCATACCCGGAACGCTTAAAGGACAATCCTTGACATTAACCGACGTCAAAAGCTTATGTATGTAACGCATTTTCTCAACATAGTCATCATTTAACTCATTACATTTAAACAGTTAAATACATGAAAGCAATATTACATGTATTTTGATTTTGAATCAATACATACAAATCATTGCAGTTCACAAGAAATAATTCCTGTAACTGCCTCCCGCTTTCGCAAAAGCAAGAGGACATTAAATCTCAATCATCTGTCTGTTTGTCTATCTGTCAATCTTTCATAAAAACATGAGGTTTTCAAATTTGACATGTGCATTACCTGTAACAAGATGTGTTCGAGCATCCTTTGATTTTGACCATTTGACTTTGAACTTCATGTTTGACCTAACTTAAAATTTTTTTAGTGATTACTAGTATGTCAGGTTCTAAATTTTGAATTTACCGGGTGGTATATACAAAAAGCCGTCATGTTCTAAATTTTGTATTTACTCTCACCCGGTAAATTCAAAATTTAGAACATGACAATTACATTTTAATGACATATGATAGGGCGTTAATATTTGACACAATATGCCAAAAATAATGGCATGCCATCCACTGAATCACTGAAAGCAGGGGACCACAAATCTTTGAATTTGCGTGTTTAAATCAAATAGGGGAAAATGTTATCTAATTAGAAACATTTTTTAATATTTATTTCACGTAATGTACTGATAATAAATCAATAGATAATGCAATACATGAATGATAACCCGAACTTTTGATATAGGTCAGCGATTTCAATGATCAAGGATTACATATGATTTTGTTTCATCAGATGATAATAATTTTATTTTTGAAAAAGCTACACCATCTGTCTGAACGTGTTTGAATGACTGAGCTTCTTTACAGTTTACCTAAATGCACTGGATTTCAAGCACCTTCATGGTATTTCTGTGTACATTTTTAGAAGCAGAGAGTCTGTTGTTTCATGGACAAACCAATGCTACCTCGGTATCTAATGGGCATTCTGATCCTGATGTGTACAAACAACTTCTTCCTCTAAAAAGAGTATTAGATCCTATATTGATGGACCAAAAACAACAAGCTTTAAAAAATCAGCGTTTTGAATAACAACAAAAGTTATTAGAGGAAGAGATTCAGACACTGAGGCAATGGAATCAGACAGCTCAAATTAAGATATCATCGTTCGAAAGTGAAAACAAAATCTTGAAAGAAAGACTTGACAACTTGATTTCTTCATCCAATCCATCACAGCATGATAATTGCTTGAATGAAAAACTGAATTCAACAACAGCATTTTTACTTTAAGAGAATATACTGTATACAGGGAAAATTTCGCCCCCGTTTTATTTTCGCCCCTTTCGCCCTATCCTGATTTGGGCGAATTTTAAATAGGGCGAAATCAAAGAATATGGTGCAATTTCTTAAACAAAACTATTACTGGGCGAATTCAAAACGGGGCAAAATTGTTTGCAAGTGTGAAAGGGCGAAAATAACCCTGTATACAGTAATTCTGAAGACCAGATTCAGAATTTGAATTCTACTTCCATGTTAATGCAGCAAAATATGTCTAATTCAGAAGACATAAGAAGGCTGGAAAATATCATTACATTTGAAATAGATCAGACAGTCAGAAACAGTGAAGAAAAAATGATGAAGAATATATCCGCCACAATCACAGACCTGGAACTCCGAGACCGATATCTATCACTTTCTCTTCTGGATGTACACAATAACACAGCGAGGTACTTCCAAAGTATTATGCTTTAAATATCGATATTTTGGACATCTTTGTATATATACCTCCTTATTCATGAAACACATTTCCGCATTGCTCCTCATTCAATTATTTTTGTTACTTTCACTACTGAGACAATTTTTAACATCCCAATGTCAGACATTTACAAGCAAAAGAAGTAGGGAGATCCGAGAACAAACATGATCTTACATATAAAGAGAGCAATTAATAAAAAACGTATATAAGAGATATACTGAATATACATACATGTATATATACTAATCAAAATTTCTAAGTCCCCACGTAAGTTTTTGTTTTACACTGCTTTTATATTAAATAATTCAGACAATATAAATTGAAAACTATACAGGATAAATAGTAGCAAAATATATTTTTTTCACTTAATCTAATTATATTGAAGGAATTTACCACAAAATGCAGAAGAGTGAAGGCACCTTAGAATTAAAAATTTGCAACGTTCAATACTGTTTTTATCCTCCGTGCAAATGAATTAAGATCAAGACAATTGCTTCTCAAAGAGTTCACACAATTAAAGAAAAATCTTTATTGAAGGTTATTCCATGTATGGACTAGGTCGTCCTCTATATTTCCGCCAGATTCTGCTGCTGGAAAAGCGCTCAATCTCTGGTCCATCTTGTCCCGTTCATATTCTATAGGGTTGAGATGCGGATGACATTGAAGCTTACCGAAATTGTTTGTACCCAATATTAATCCTACAGTACATAAGGTCTTCTTAAACGCATTCCCCACACTTCCAGTTTGTTTCTAGTAATTTGGATAATTAAAGAGACTTGAATTAATTTTAATGAGTGCAGAGCAATTGCACGTGCAGATAGGTTCCTTCCACAATAGTTAGTAATTCTAATGTAGTAGCCCTGTTGATGTGTCATTGCAGTACGTGTATACGCCTTGACCATGGGCACTTCCGTTTCCGGTTTGAGTGAATTTCTGGTTAAACTCTAGGGTGGTTAAGTGGTATTTCTTGAAAATCTAGCAATTTTTAATGATTATAAGGAATACAAGTAAGCTTTGTGCATCTTCTTGACGGTATTTTTAACGGTTTTACATAAAATAAACAAATACAAACGAAGGAAATACAACTTTCCTTTACTGCCACCAGCTTGGACCATGGCAACTTCACTTGCACATTGTCGTTCGTACATACACGGCATTTTAAACAAGCTTTTTACTGTTTTTCCTAAACAACAAAAGATGGAGAACACATGGCAATTTAAATAAATGGAAGATACACCCGAAAACATATGAAACTCGCACTTCATGCTTTTTAACAAAAAGGGTCATGGATGAGTAATTACACAATCGATTTCAATGTTTTTTGGCCGTAACAGGCAATCATCGAAAAATTAAGTCAAAATTGTGAACAACTAGTTAATTAATGTTAAGGTTTTTAATACTTAGAATGATAAAAGTGGGGACTTAGAAATTTTGACAAGTATATATGTTATGATAATTAATAAATATTACCAAGGAATCTAGCAAGTGATATAAGGATGTCAGGGTCTTCATTAGACATGAGCCAATAAAATTGATCATCATAAGATAGAGACTAAAAAAATTATATGTAAGTTTACAAATATTTATGAGTTAAAGTCTTTTTACATTAAGATGAGGACAATTACAAGGAGAAAAAGAATTTCATCCTTAATATAACGTATTGCACTGAATTGATGTCTGATTTGAATAAAAAAAATTCAAATAGTTATAGGATATGTTGCAGGCTTATCCCTAAATAATAAATCTCATGAATGTTGCTTCAAAGGACAGTCACTATTCAAACTAACGATATCTTTAATCATGTTCTTAGCTTGGAGAACATATGCAGAAATATAAGCATTAAATATTTTCGTCTGATATGATGTCATGCGTTAAATATGACCTCTAAATATTGTAAATTCAAAATTTCAAGAAAGAAATGAAAAAAATTGAGCGCACGTCTGCACATACTCTATTTTAAACATGATGTGTAGATTGATAAAATGAATGAAATAATTTGCATTTTGTCCTTTTTCTTTTTAAAGATAACACACAAGCCCATTAGTAAGTGCTGTCACAGACCCAGAATGAAATAATTTGCACTTTGTCCTCTTTCTTTTTAAAGATAACACGAAAGCTCATTAGTTAGTGCTGTTACAGACTCAATTTTCCCCCCCATCATGTTATGAATCATTTAGTAAATTCAGATTTATGTTATAATTTATAGTATAATACAATCAAATACATTTCATGAAGTTGCTCGTTGAGTACATTTAAAAAGAAAGCATATACATAAAGAATTATAACACTGTAAAAACTGCAAATTTCTTTTTGTTTATTCTGAGAAAAAACATTGCAATTACCGAGAGCATGAAATTTTAGATTTTTGCTTTTAAAAATCATTTTGTTTTTAAATAATCAATTTCGGAGAATAAAAACCAGGCATGTAGCTACTGTTTTTAAAGAGTGTCCCGAGTCCTTGGAAAGCACACACTCAGAAATTACCTTAGTGTTATAATAATTTGAATTGTTTTATTTTAATCAGACATCAATGCAATGCAATACGTTATAATAATAAATTTGATGTTACAAGTCGTTCGCATTTTGCCGAATTTCCCCTTTTATAAAATCTAGACGTCTACGCGAAGACTTCATATATGTCATATTGCACTAATGTCTGCGATATTTAATTTTAGCGGTATAATTTTTACACATTATTTTAGTGCGACATTAAGGAATTCAACTTGAATCTATCAAAGTGTATAAGTCGTCTAAAACATATCAAAAAAAGCATTTTGATCAGAGATTGTTGTCATAATTAAATCGTTAATCCTTGAAGTAATTGTATTTGACAACATTTTCATATCATAATATCGCGTTCTAAAACAACAACACGAGGCGGTTATACGTTTCCGTACAAATCAGTATTTATTACATTGCGTTGTTGACGATGTTGACACGGAAATTATAACATTGTAGACGACGTACACTCGAAATCATATCAACATACATTGCTATGTGAACGTCGATTTTCTCGACATAAAATGTAGAAATAATATCAGTATAGAGGATGTTAACTCGATATCGCGTAAACATTGTGAACAATGCGATGACATCATAATTCATGAAAAGCTTAACATTGTCGACATTGCATTGTTGACAATGTCAATATATTATATAGAACTACTAACAATTTCAACAATATATCGTGTTAAAATTGTCTACTCTGCAAATGTTGCAATGTCGACAATATTAATTTGATAAAGTGAAGTGGACATGAATGAACTCAGCAAGGTTATCATCATCTCTTTACAGTTTGGATGCACAGCAGCAACAAATGAAAAGCGAGATCCAGAGACTAACAAAATCACAGCAAAATGAAATCACCAAACTTTATAATACAATGATCCATCTCAAGAATCGTATGTATACTCTTATTCTTTTTCTTTATGTCCTGAAAAGAACTATTAGTAATAAAAGAGCAAGTTTTACTTAGTAAGGGCCCTATTTGGTCCTGAAAAATTCTAAAAAATAAATACTTTTACAGTTTTGCTTATCAAAGTGTTCTATTGAAGTTTTTTCTGGCTGCTCCCTAAAAGCCTGATATCCAAAATAATGAAAACATACAAGAACTTTAGTTTTTAATTTATAAAGAAAGAACTGTTACTAAATTTATCTTATTTTTCTTTGGCAATGATGGATGAGGGTTGTATTCATATTTTGTGTAAAATTTAAGAAAAATCCAATTTCTCATTCTGTGAACTCTGTTTCACAATCTATGCTTTCTCTACTTTACATCATTTCTATGTTTGAAGAGAGACATGAAAGAGGTAGTTAATTCCTTGGTCTATGAACAGTGTCATTTTATGTAAAAATGTGAACTTTAAAACCTCAACTGTTTCACACATTTAACGTTTTTGATACATTGTTCATAAAACTATTGAATAATCAGTACACGTTTGTGCATTCAAAATATTTTTTTTTGTTTGACAATACAAAATAAGACTTAATCATATAGATAAATGAACAACAATTATAAGAATGCAAACTCCACCCTCAATTAAATGAAAGATATTCAAATTTGCAACATCCCCTTGGAAAAGTTAATTCTAGATGATACCAGGTATTAATATAAACCTTAAGGACTGCATTTTATTGTCATGTGTATTTTTGCTAGGTTTTCAATCCAATGTAGCTTTTACAGCTGGAGTTTTAGGAGAAACAAACGGGCAACATACATATGCAACTGGAGATATTGTTAAATTTCCAAAAGTCATATACCAGGTGGGAGGAGGCTACAGCCCTACAACAGGAGTGTTTACTGCCCCCAGGGCTGGACTGTACCTCATATTCTATACTAATGTGGCAGCAAATCAGCAAGTCTTTTATACACAAATAATGATTAATGGATCAGCAAAGGCAGGAGTCTTGGCTTATGTCCGACCAACTTCTACGTATATCCATCAGTCTGCCTCCAACCTTGTTGTCTACCAGTTACAGTCGGGAGATAGAGTTTGGATAAAAGTACGTGAAGGTGGTCATCTGTACTCATACATTCCAGATACAACGTTTTCCGTGGTAATGATCAATGGATCAAACGGAAACTAACATGTGATTGATGACTTTCACTGTTATATGTATTTGAACACTTTCCCACTTTCTCCAGATTAAAAAATTCTTACTCGAATCAATAATTTCAGAAAACTAATGCTATGTGTATAATAAAGATGCAATTACTTGACAGCACATCCTTCTGATGCCTCTCATATTATTAAGATGATGATAAATATTTACATTTTATTATCAATAATCATCAGTAACCGTTAAAGATATATCATTATATGGAGTACAATATAATGGTAACGTTGTTTTCATATGATGTTTAGAAGTTATGATTGCAACTCAATTTTATAAATAAATTTTATGCATTTCTGTTGTCCTTTCAGTTTTTCTTTCCACATCATGATAGATTTTGATAGGTTTTGATGTGTTTATTACTGATGCATATACACTTTCAAAGGAAACCTTAGATCTATGGTTCCATTGCCCAGCAGGGGAAACCAACAAGTACAAATTCAAACAATATTTTATAAAAAACAATAATTTCTGAAGATGGATGGATAAAATAAAAATTAATTGCAATAAACATCAACATCGGTATATTTTTTTCAATATAAAATAGCATGAGTTCATGAGAAAAGGGAAAAGGGGAAAACTGAAACTGTTACAAAAGATGAAAGATTTTAAACAATTATATTTTTCTGTCCATAATATTAAAAGCATTATAGTAATATTTTGAGTACTTGAGTACAAGTTATCTCTTTAAAGTCTAGGTAATTATATAAATACTGACTTCATCTACTTCTACGTCAAACATACAAACCCGCCATGGTCAACTTTATATTGTGTTTCTTAATAATATACATGTACATATATTAAATGTGACTGAAGAAACATACGTTTTGCAGCTGAACTGCTGCTTAGAATAAAATGTATTTTTATTGTCTGTTGAGTTGTTTTGTTTACCCAATCATAATATGGAGCACAAAGCAAGTATGACCGGTCGACAGGGGATGTTTACTCCTCCAAGACACCTGAACCCATCTTTGTTTTCATTGGTCTGTGTAGGCACCGCTCAATACTTGTATTGTTTAAATTGACTTTTTTTCTGTTAGTAATCTTAACATTTCATTCATTAAGTAGTGTAAGGACCTGTCAGATGTCTATAACTTAACTTGTTGCACTGTGTTATAGTTATTGGGTGGGTGGACTTTACTTGTAATGATATTTCACGTGTGTCAAAACATTGTGACATCATTGGCCGAGAATGTTAGATTTTGTATTTATTTTTACATGCCATGAATTAATTACCTTTCATCTTAAATCTGCACATATTTCTTGAGTTAACTGTCATTATCTTAGCAGTTCTACATGTCTGGATTAGCTGTAATAGTTTGAATTATCTGCTGCCATGCCACTTGTTTACATTCTGTCTGCCATATTTATATTGGCGCATGCTATGTACACAGTTTCGTATTTTACCAAACTTGTTTTATTGATGATATATCACAGGCATAATTACTTGTTATTTATTATGTTAATTATTATTGTGGGTTCTACTATTCATTTTAGCCATAATTATACCTGAATACATGTGTCTACTACTTGCACTAGGCCTATATTCTTATCCATCCGCGATATCGTCTGCATACTCAGCAAGTTTATTTATGTGAAATTTACAAGTTTCAGAGATAAATTGTTTACTTACTTATTATAGACACATCTCTTGTTATCCATATTTATTGATTATGTTGTCTTTTCACATGTTAGTTCCAGGGTTTGTTTATAATCCAAGTTGTACGACAATTTTGTCCGACAGTACGACACTATTTTCATTTTGTACGATGTCGTTCATTGTCGTGATTGGTGGAACGTCGCCGTACAGCATTTTTATTGGTTGAATCTAGTCATGTGACCCTTTTCCGAAGGTTATATATATGGGCCGATTTCATTATGTAAACAGATAATTTGCCGAGTTACCAGGCGCGTATATTTCAAAGAGACAATTTCAAGATCCGCCCATATTTTTCACAGTAGCCTTTTACAGTATTACAATTGTGATTATAGGTGAGAAAATGATCGACAATTATCTCCCAACACACTGGACACCTATCTAATTGAAATTAACTGTGGGGATCATCCTAGTTTAGCCATTGTACACCCCCCCCTCTTTTTATGATAGTAGCCTGTACGGTAGACGCCACCAGAGTTTATTATTGTACCTGTTGAAATGAGAACTGATTTTATGATTAATAAATATTGTTGAGACCAAGACGATTCTTATGTTTTCCCTATAACTAGAGGAACAAGGATTTTGGTACAGGAGTACTACCAGTATTTATTTTGTAGCGTCCCTGACTTAAGCTTGTCCATTCCCGGGGAGCTTACAGTAGTTTTATGATGTAATTATACACTAATACAAATATAAATTGCATATCTAAAGAAAGCAACTTTAAGACAAAACACATAAATTAAAATGTTGTTGATGGAGTAGCAATTTAATTAACTTATGTCAGAAGAGTGAAGTCTACAAGTTAAAAAAAATACACCAAAACAATCTGGAGTCATCTAGACTGTTAATAAGACAAATGTATGATTATGACATACAAATAATAAAATACATTACATCAAACAGTATAATGAACATGATTGATTTTTTTGCAAGTAATTATGTAACCCATTGATCGAGCAACAACAGTTACACAGTCATATTATTTACATAAAATTCTCCATAATATACACCCTCAATCAGCTATGTAACAAACCCTTGCAAACTATAAATAAACGAAAACAGTAAAATATCACAATGAAAAATATTTCAGTATTTTGCATATGTACATCGAGTATTAAAAAAATAATTTGGAACAAAAATTTTCTTAAGCACAGTTTAGAAACTCTCTATTGCTGCATAATGCACTATATTTTTGCTTAGCTATAATGCCATTTTACAGCAATCTAAATTCTAAATCCTCTGTCAGAGCCACAATTAATTTCCTGATGAATTACTACAAGAACAATCCGTAGTTTTAACTATTATATGTAGCTGCCCATATAAACACTTTAACTTCCATAAATCTACTCTATATTATTAACAATCAAAAAAATGAAAGTGTGGATGCAGGCACATAAATATAATAACAATGACATCAGCATCAGCAGTTTTATCTTAAATCAAGTAACAAAAAAATAATATAGCATAAGATGTCTTGATAGATAAACGAATCATCAAATATAAACACTCTAAATATTGGGTAACAATGCCTGTAGTAGGAATTGTTAACCTCCTTTTTTTAGAGTTAAAAGAGATATCAAGAAATATTTCCATTTCTAATTTTTTTCTCTGTGATAACTCTTTGAAAGTTTTCGGAGTTTATTTCTTGATAATTCTGCCGGAATGTAAATTAGGCAGGTCGATAGGTCAGGAGCTAATGAGGCCTTATAATCATGCAAATCTCATGCGCATCTGTCTCTATGTCTGACGCTTAGGATGCCAAATATGCATGTAAATCTCGTGCGG
This sequence comes from Saccostrea glomerata, assembly GCA_003671525.1. NCBI lineage: Eukaryota > Metazoa > Mollusca > Bivalvia > Ostreida > Ostreidae > Saccostrea > Saccostrea glomerata. The sequence continues at coordinate 26,965 of PRKT01000592.1, read as the reverse complement.
CTGCCTATGTGTTTGACGTCAGTGGGCGAGGAATATTGAAATTGGCATGGAAGTCCTCGTGTGATTATAATCTATGTCTACATTTTTTAAAGTCTAAATCTACAATTTTATTTCACAATGAAATGGAAATATTCCATTATTCCATTAGCTGCACTAGCTGCCAGTCTATCAGTATGTCATTTCTACTGAACTACATCCTGTATATATGTTGGTTGTTTGTATGGAATATACAAGATTACATCAAAGCGATGTACATATACTTTATTATTCCGAATGTCATATATCATGTATATTGGAACATGTTTTTGTTAACGTTTCTCTATTATGTTTATTGTTCATTCAAATATCTGCACCCTGTTAAACATCTCATCTGTTTTCCATTTTTTTGCACGCACTTTGTTTATTTATTTTTTTCGTCTATATCTGTTGACCTAGCTGACCTTATTTTGTTTGTTTACTTCCTGTCAAAACCGAAAGTAGGAAAACCATGCATGGCTGTGGCAAAATTGGCTGAGGCTATTATTTTTGACACCAATGACTAAATGTAAGATTGATAAATGTTTTTGGGATAATTTTAGCATAACGGGCTCAGCCCGTTTTGCAAATTATCCCATGTTTCCCACTATTGTTGATGCCCTGGCATACTCTCAAAACTAGACAGTGATTCCTTAAATATATACTCTTATACAACACATGTGCACTGCAAAATTAAGAGGAGTCGACATGCATTCAATATCGATTTATTACAATTTTTCATGATTCAGAGCATATACGACCATTGTTAATGTGAAACTTTCACCAGATTGAACAAAATTATTTTTTATCAAAAATAAGTAAAGTCTTACTACAGACTATATATCAGTATAAAGTTACAAATATCAAGCCGTAATTTTTAACATCAGGCATTACGTATTCAAACATTCTAGTTCCACATACAAAATAAATGAATATAGTAAATCATTGGTGCTCCATTGAAATATACCGGTATCTAGTCAAACTATATTTTTTAAACAAACCAACTATATTATGCCGTGTACAATAGCCTAGATGAAATGAAATTTTAAATTATAGTGTCAAGTGTCTACAAATAAGAAGATCTAAATTACTATACATACCTTGAAGATGGAATGGCTATATTCATGATTAACACAGATTGTAATAACTTTTTAAATAAAATTAAGCAAAAGCACTACAATTCTGTAGATAATTGCCAAGGTATTTAACAGTGAAAGAAAATATCTAGTTATCTTCAACCACAGACAAATTTAAACCCAATCACTAGTAGACACTACGTCAAAAATCCTGTAATTAAGAACCATGCGTAAAGTTTGGTTCATCAATTAAATCATTGGAATCTCGAGCTCCGTCAGAAGTCTGTCTCTTCATTTTCTCGTAACACTTTGATGTCCGCCATTGATACTGAATAAAGAGAATAAACAAAGGCAGAATACAGGCTCCACAGATCCCTGCTAATACGTACGCCACAATGACCAGGGTTTGGTTGGATTTCTCTGGTTTGGCATAGGCACAGTTTTCAACCGAACCCTGAATAAGAATAACAACAAGAATGTTACATGTAAAACTAATATTTTATCTAACACTCTGCACGCACGTTAAGATGGCCTAGAGCACTGTACAGTCTGAGCAAACCCTGCTAAAGGATCAACAAAAAGATGGCTTTTGTAAACATGATCATAATAATCTAACTATGGCAGAACAAAGTAACATATATTCATTCTACATATGACCAAGAAACTTTAGATAGCCCTGTAGCTCTGATAAGCATTGATCTGCACTATAGATTACTGGTATTTCATAAGTGCATATAAGTTTGGCAAAGTTCTTTGTCAGTATCAAATTATGCAAAAACATAAATTCAGACCTGCACACCCTTATATTTCAAGACTTGCTGACATTTACTTTAATCAGACCCGAACTTTACATTTTTAAGAATTGTGTAATGACAGACATATTACCATTGAACAATTTTAAAAGCTTCAGAACCTGTAGAATTGATCAGAGATGAAGCCTAGCATACTGACCTGAAAATTTGTGAGGACCAGACACATGTGACTTGTTATACATCTGGGCCACTGCAGGACATGTTGTGTCAGAAAACCCAATTCTGTTGTTCTGTCGATCAAAGACCACGTAAAACCCTTCCATTATCACTGCCCCAATCACTGTCCTTGTGTTTTTAAGAGACATTTTGTGTTATACCTATATATCAAAAACAGATTTTAAAAACAAGAGCCCCGTGGCTCTTTATAGTCACGAAATGCTATTTTCTTTGTAAAAGTAGAGTCTCAAGTAGCTTGTTCCATACCCTGTGTACCATGGTTTGAAAAAATTCAAGCTCCCCAAGTATAATTTATCAGTCAAATATTATGGTGACATCTCCTCATTGATAAATAAAAGGCAAGCACAGCATTATTCTAATTTATGGCATAGGTAAGTTAAATACTCTCCCTCTTGCTACAGGAATAGTCAGGTAAGTAAAATACATGAACAACACCCACCCCCCTCTTTTTGTGTATTTTTCCTTTGACACTTACCTGATGTTGAGTTTGCAATGTCAAACTTGAAACATATTTCATCTGATTTGTTGTCATCTTTTTTCCCAACAGATATAATGTATTGCTGAAAGTAGGCATAACATGTCCATAAAAGGATGCATAAAAGAAAAAGAGCATATCGGTACTTTACTACCTGTATTACATGATTGTACCATTATATACAGTCTGTAAAGTGTTGTCTAAAACTTCTGTACGCTGAATCATGCCTTGTACAAAGAGTTAAGCCCACGAATGGTCAAAAAATGCCTCATCCAAAACATTAATGAAATTTTGATAATAGATAGAATAGACTTCAAGCTTTATGGAACTGTTTTCCTTTTTTGGATATCTATTTTACTTTTTTTTTAAGAGAGTTTGCAGTATGGCATTGTTTTACAAGAAAATTGTGAACGGAACGTCATAATTGGTATAACGTGACGTAACGTCAAATAGGACAATAAAAACTATTTGATTGTAAACAAAGAAATGACTTGATAATGGATAATTGACTACCAGGTATGACATTATCAGTTTAATAGAAGTACGTTGCCTGTTATATTTTGTGCGATTCTAACAATGCAAGGCCCAATAGCAATGTTTTTGAATGTATAAGTTTGGGTTGGGGGTGGACGAGAAAACCTCCACAAAAAATTAACATGCAGCAACGATCCTCCTGATAAACTGCGTCCACAGGGGTCGGTAATACTATGTTTGATTTCACCTCTTCACTAAATAAACCAAAAGGAATATTTTTTGCTTCGTATTTGTATATAAATACATATTTATATAGTTAATACATTAAAAGTAAATATACTAGTAATCACTGGCCCCTGTGACTGCACCTCCTCAAATAGTTCTATTCCGTTAAGGGTGGGTGGCTTCCTCTAACTTTCATTTAATGCAGGAATTTGCCAGTGTTTAACCTTTTTAGCCATGGGCAGCATCTTAATAAAAATGTACGTATCAAAACTAGGCAAAGTAATATTGAACCCGCCCTACTCTGTTACGGACAAATATAAAATAAGATAACGGGATTTATTTCCAAATAAGT